>JABASF010001251.1:0-24457 GCA_019776145.1 Harlomillsia oculata | reverse complement strand
TAGTCCTAGTAGTAATGTAAGTTTGCGTGTCTGTCTGTATGTGGATGTGTGTGTCACTCTCATGATAATCCATCTATCTTTCCTCCAGCTTTTTCTCATTCCTTTCTTTACAAGTGGCTTTTCCAAGGATTTCCTCTCTTTCTTTATCGATCACATTTCTCTTCCATTTCCCAAAGGCCTAAAAATACTCGGGCTTATTAATCAAACAAACCGGGTCTTGAGGGATGAAACGTGTGTGTGACCACCCGAAAGAGTGCTTTTTTGTTTACTCCTTCTCCTTATGTTTACACGTGTGCATAATTCACTACCATTATTCTTAACATTGCATTTTTGCATTACGTAGTCCACAATATTCGCCATATGGAAAAAAAACAGGGCAGGATGACCCCACCCGTTCCAATGCCAGGTGTCACATGGTCACATCGGACAGATTTAGTGGACGACAAACTCAACAGGCCACAAAGTAAGTATGTTTGCAGAAAGCTAGGCAGAATAGACAAGAGTTCTGATCAATACTGAAATCAATACAAGACTTTCGGTCGTGTCTGCAGCAGTACTTATGAAGAGCAAGGAGAAACATTAGAAGCACTACTACCTTTCTCCTTCTATGTTTCACCACTTCTAGTCTCTCAGAGCATTAACGTTTATGTGTATCTTACTTATTTGGAACAACAAAAAATAATGTCATTCCTATTGCTACATAGATCGTTAAGTTCTCAAAGGAAAACGTTGTCAAAAGAATGAAAGAAAATGATGAAACAGAAAACCTGAAGAAAAGAAAAAATAAAAAGGAAGGAACGGTGAAAATTTGAGTGTCGTTTGTCATAATGAGGGGAAATGTAAAGGCTCATAATGAGACAATCAGTAAAGAAAATTGAAGGAGATGTGGAAATGATAGATGACGGGTTTTTTCTAGTAAAGTAGTAAGTACGACGTACTATACACGTAGTAGTAGTTTTGTGTGAAGCCAGCAGCCTGCCTGCTTTTGCTTTTGTGAAACTTGCACGTTTCCAGGTCAAACATTGACGTCTGTGGATAAACGAGTGAGCTAGAGAGACCGAGAAAGTTAGTTTCTGCAACGAATAGGGAAGATGAGAAGAAGGAGAAAGGTTGCATAAAAGATCCTTGTGAAACTAACTGAAGAGCGGAGACCGGAGAGAATAAGGACAGCAGTTGAGTATGACTCGGATGGATTGAAGATTGAGTGAGTGAAAGAGGGCCAGTGTGAGCAAAGAGAGTTGCTTTTGCTGGAGGCAGAGGCGGAGCGGGAGGAACACACAGTCACAGACACAACTCAACTCCACTTTCACGTCTTTCCAGTCTTTCCAGTCGTCCTTAGCTTTCCTTTCCAGCAGTCTGCAAGTGTTTCACCTGTTGCGATTCTGAGCTGAAAGTGCTCGCTCTTTCCTAGTCACCACCTCACCACTTGCACTTTACTGTCTCCAGCACCTGTCCACCTTTCTCTCTTTTGTAGTCCACAACAACGCCACAGGTTGGTTTATTAGGACATCACAATGCTCACGCATCAATCCAGGTCAGTTGGGTCATCTGAAGGGGTGCGTCTCAATCGCACAGCATCCATTTCCTCTCAAGGGCATATGGAAACTGCTGCTAGAAAGGTACTATTATTTACTTTACTCTCAAGAGTCTGTTCAAAAATCCAATATTAGTCCATTCCTTAAGAAACATTCTTCTATGATAGTAATACTATAGGAAATGGGATGGATTACGGATAAAGTACAGCTAACTAGGCTACTGCATGCTTTAGTACCGTTTATTTGGGTATCTGCGTCCATTTAACTAAATATAGACATTTTAGGACACTATTGTGCAATAAAGAATACAAAAAAGAATACAAGAAAGAATGATACAGTCACACATTCTGTTCCCTAAAATGCAAACCCTTACATTCTATGCCAGCAACGCTAGCCCAATGTTTTAAGTTCCCTCATCTCTCAACGTATATTTAGTCTAATTTATCTGTCTCTTTATAAGCCAATTAAAATCTTTAACAGTTATCCATATCACTATATCATTGTGTCTGTTTCTCCTGTGTGCGCACAAGTGTCATTTGGATTTCAATTTCGATTAACAGGGACATCGTGGATCGTCACCTGCAATTCGAACCTGGAGCCCTGACGGAGCAGAGGCAAGTGGAGTTTCTCCACCCCGATCACCTCCTTTGGTCTACATGGGGTCAAGGTCACCGTCTCCTTTGCAGGTGAATGCCATAATGCAACAAACAGCGCCACCCAGTACTTGTGTCCCTTTGCCCTTTTAACCTTTTAAACTAAATGAAAGCCGCTATTATTCGCTATTCAGATAAGGACATCGTCACTCGAAACAAAAGCCGAAGGACGTTGCCTAGCAGAGCTCAGAATGCCAAGCCCATCAGATCCAATTGGAATTAGGTAAGCTAATGTAATCTAATCAGTCAGCCATATGGGCAGAATCACTTGGCGTAATAGTGTAATAGAATCTTTGAAATCTAATTGCACGCTTTCCATGAATTGAATCTAATTGAAGTCCTACAAACTTAATTAAAACAGACGGGGTTCACGATCAATTTCACCGTTGCTCATCCCACCGAAATCACCTACAACGTGGGAAGGTGGAACAAGTCCTTTGTCTCCATTGCTTGGATCACTTCAAGTTGACCTTTACGAGAAAAAGGACACAACATTAACATTGAATCCCAGGGAAGATGTCGTGACATTACCGGGAAGGCTACATTTTCGACTTAAGTATGATCTGGACAAGTCGGACCTTCACGTTCACGTTATTGAAGCACATGATTTATCAAGTAGAAGACTTGACAGTAGCGGTGGAAGTTGTGACGGTAGCAGCGGAAGTAGAAGTACTAGCAGCAGCGTTAGCACTGGAGCCGCTAGCTGTAGTAGCACTTCTGATGATTCATCATCGACTTTTCGGGGTTTCCATGATCCATACGTGCGAGTGTCACTTTGCCCACCGGTGGACAGTCGCAAACGACAAACAGCAGTGCATCGTCATGATCCAAATCCATTTTTTGATGAGCACTTCAAATTCCCTGTATCACAGGAAGAGTTGAGAGATCGATCCATTTTATTTCAAGTATTGGACTACGACCGGTTTACTAGAGTGGACGTCGTAGGTCAAGTCTGCATGGCTTTGAACAAATATAATGTCACAACTAACTTAGAAGTGTGGGCCGGCTTGGAGAAAAATGCAAAACCGTCAGGAGAGAGACAGGAAATTTTGCTATCCCTTTCCTACCTACCTTCAGCTCAAAGACTCACGGTTGTTGTGCTCCAAGCACGAAATCTATTGTGTCCTGTTAACAAGGAGGCTCTTGGCAAGGGCATTAATGAATGTTTATATTTATTAGTGGTACATAAAGGTACTTGGTTGCTCAATGGTACTTTTTGGATTTAATCCTATAGATCCTTTTGTGAAAGTCTATTTATTGGGTGCTGAAGGAAAACGTGTAAAGAAAAAGAAAACTTCAGCCCGTAAAGGAACTGTGCACCCTGTTTGGAATGAAGCCGTGACTTTCTCCATTGCTTTGTCAGCTTTAACCCAAGCAGCAATCGAGGTAACATGACCGCTTGGAGACAAAAATGTACTGTACTGTACATGTCATATAAAATAGGAGCAGGACTGTCAAAGTAAATGACGATTGTTTACATAATTATGATTGATAAGGTCTGCGTGCTGGACCAGTCAAATGATCTAATGGGAGCTGACGCGGTTGTGGGAAGTTGCGTCGTGGGTCCCCGAGAAACAGGGACAGCGTTGGCACATTGGCATGACATAACTCACCATTTGCGAAAATCTGTGACACAATGGCACGTCCTGGTGTGATCTTGGACTTGAGAGAGAAAAAATAAAGACAAAATCTCTGGAAAAAAATTCCCAGCTCCCATTTTTGTAATGTCTCGGGGGAATCATTGTCATGGTAGTTTATTATGGCTTAAAACCTTTATTCCGTATACTGTGTAATTTTTTTTGTTGGAAACCAAGGATTTGTTCGTTAGTATCCGATAGAATGTTGTAGCATCTTTCCGGTCGATTTGCGTTTCTGGACGAAAGATAATGGACGGAGGCGTCTGTTCATGCGATTGTGTCCATGTAATTGAGTAATAAAGGATTTTTTCTTTAGAAAGAGGAGAGAAAGAGAACGTCTTGCTTGCTTGTTCACTGGTTGGAGTAGGATTCCATTCGGAAGTTCTGTTCACTCGGCCATCCTCGGTGAAAGGGTTGGAGGGATTCGGGTTCTGTAGTGGGAGAGAGAAAGTTCCTTGTAATTCTTGCGGGTAGCATCGGACAGAGGACGGAGTCTCTTAAGCAGTCCTTACTCAGGTCTCAAAGTATCCACTCTCATTATTAGCTTGCCAGGGCCACGTACGACTCCGGGCACACAACATTCCAGTTGAGAAAAAGCAAATACGGGACGAATTGAGCAACAGTTTTTTTCACAAGAATTTCACTTTCTCACATTATATATAGAATAAACAATTTTAAAGCTAGATACAAAAGGTCAACAAGAATAAGAGACACGGACTACGATAAGTAGCAAAAGTTGGCTTTATTAGATTCCATTTCTCCCACCCGGAAGGGAGAAAGTTTAAGCCTCCTCTTGACTGTGTCAACCGGAAGTGGAGGACATGGGGAGGACGTCCATCTGTCTGCTGACCCTCCTCCTCTCCGTTCAGATCATTCTCGCCGTGTCACCATACTTCTATGAGCCACAAGCAGCACAAGGTACAATATTTATCGAAAATCACTTTAATATCGTATCGCCATTTTGGCCTTCAATTCTATCAATTAAACACTGTCCTTTCATTCTATCATCTTCATTATTAATTTTATATACGAGGTGAAGTATATACAGCGGACTCTGTCCTAAAATTCATCTGCGTCGCAAAATTCGCACCAAAAATATCATATTGTTTTGAAACTCCATAAATATATAATTCTGATTCCGCTAACAATCTATCAAGACTCTTTGAAATATGACAATCATTATCATTACACTACGTACATAAAAATCTCCAAGCGTTGAGGACACAAGTCACGATACGCCCACGTACAGTCATTCTTTGTGTATTTTCCGTTAACGACGCAAATGTTGACGATAGACTGCAGAATAACAAGTAGTACTCGGATTTTAATGGGCTCCGTTGTTTGGGGCAATGAGAGATGAAGGACGGGCTACGACCTACAAGAGCCTAGTTAGATTATTCTGTTGGATGATCATTATCAGTACTCAGGAGAAAGAAAAGGTAGCCTTAAATAGTGTGTTGTCGTGTCGTCACTCTCGTGTCCAGGAGACGGAATGACGAAACGAGTGAAAAACAGGCATGGTGAAAGACATCCATTTTGCTATGTATTCATCACGGCAGATGGTCACTTCACTTACTGTGTGAATTCAATTAAAGCGACCGCATGCTCCAAGACTCATAAAAACGGAATTAGGCATGTTCCATTGCGGCTTCATGAAAATAATAATTTCCATTTAGGAAATTGTCATTGTCAGTGCACATTGCATGTGGAATAAAACTTTACTTTCAGTTGGAGGAGTGGACAGTCCAGCGGAGAATGAAGTGGGCGGTGACTTGGCGGTGGATCGTCTCATTCAAGGATTGAGCAAGTGAGTCTACTTAAACTGAAATTACGTTAATTTTTTTTTTATTTTTCATTTTCAGTTTAATTGGTTTCCTTTGATGAGTTTTCAATTATTCATTTCATTAGATTAGTACAATATTAGTACTAGTAAGTAGATACATAACCTCACACCCTGAACATCATCTTTGTTTTTGAGCTTAGGGACGGTATTTAAAAAACGGGAATTATTAAGAGAATTAGAGGGTGTCGGTGAGGTTACAAGATTAGCTCATGTTGAAGGACCCGGGAGGTCTGTTTAGACGTTCTTCTGTGATTTACCTGTACAGACGCTCATGCATTCGTCGTGGTGGTCGTTGTGACCATCGCCCCGATGATTGTTGTTCGGGAGGAGCATGTCGCTGCAATTTGTGGGGAACCAACTGTCAGTGTCAACGGATGGGCATCTTCCAGAAATGGGGCTGAGGTTCTTGATTCTTAAAAATGGACTACTGAAACAACCGGAAACTGCAACGATGAGGGCCCATGAACGAAATTTCAACGCCTCAGTTCCCTCTCTCATATTTGTGTTGTTTTTTCATTTACATTCCAGCACTTCCCTGTCATCCACCACGTTTCCATAATATGTCCACTCTTTTTACTTGTATTATTAATTTGCCAAATTAAGGACAAGACAGTAGAGCCGTTTTTGTACTTGTAACATTCCAGCCTGCTGCCCTCTTGTAAAGCTCTGAACCTTTCCCTTCCATCTGAGACTCCTAAGGATTTTCTCTCTCTTTCTCTTTCTCTATACAGCTATAGTCAAAGTAATTTCTGAATGTTTATTGTCAACGAATCTCTCTCATAGGTAAAGAAAATATTACAATTAGCATTCAATGGACAAGGCTGCACGAGTCCTTGTAATTCTAATCTGTAAGTACTTTAATGTTATGTAGTCCTAGAACCTTCCTTTAGAGTTGCATGAATACATTAAGAATTTAAAGGCACAATGCACTTTCACTTTTGGGATTCGTTGCTCGGCTGTGAGACTTTTGAATTGAAACGTTGAAACAGGCTTTTACTCACAGAAAAGCAGTTTCATGTCAAATACTTTGCTCTAAAGGTACATAAATTAAATCATGCTGTCTGCGCTGCGTAGTATCCAATAATTGGCCATTTCCATTGAAATTGATACTCGAGTCCCACAGATGAGAGAAGCGAATGTCAAAAGCAAAAGCTTAATATACAACACATTCCGAGGCATGACGGCACTCACGACACGACCCAACCAACCACTAAAACTATAACAAATTTTGCACATCAAACTGCACATATGGACGAGAAGGAGCGAGCGAGCCTGGAATTCTCCAGCCACATTTCAAGCCCGCTCGCTCACTACTCTCCAGACAAACTACTTCTTCTGATATCTCCTTTGTATGGAACATCATACCCTGGAAGATGGAATGCATTAAGCATTAGCTCTTTTGCACGAATGTAGTCATATAAAAACGACAACATTACAACATTATTTGAACTAACTCCTCTGCACCTTTTCAGAGACATATTTTTCAAAAAAAATAATAAAATAGATGCCAAAATCAAATCTAAATTTTGAAAAAAGTGACGCTACGAAGACGTGCTACGTACATCAAATGTGATTTCTGTCACCTGACACATAATTTCCATACTTACGAATGAGAGCGTACAACCAAGAACTCTGGACTGAGAGCAAATTTTTACAAAAAGTTAAAAATTTTACTAAAACGTTGGAAAAGTTCACACGTAATTAAAACGTTTAATCAAAAATACCATTGGAAGAGAGTGTACCTAAGAGAAAGAGATACGAGAGCGAGTGCTCATGCCTCCAATAACATCAAAAAGTCCCAAAAATCAAAACAATTATGCCCTTCATGCCCTTCTTTGAAGTCCCTGTCTTTGTTGTCAAAAGGTGCTGTATGTGTGTACAAATTATAGGTATATTTATTCATGGTTAGTTATTAATTAATGAAAACATGTCAAAAATCCCTTCCACTCAACCATGTAATCGAATCTTTGCAAGGTGCCACATGAAGTGAAGAATTTAGAGCACAAACAACAAAGTGACGATGTTTTTTCATCAGCATGATCAAACTTTGTAATTTGAAACTTTGTGTGCTTAATTATACGGGGTCGTACAATAAAAGTCTCCGTCGTCGGAAAGCAGAGATGGTAATTAACTGTAACCGTTTTGCAGTAGTAATGTAATACTGCAGCTATACCATTTCATTGTCACCTGAAGGAAAAATTGTGAGGAAAGGATTTTTAATCTGAAAGTAAATTGTGTCCTATGTGTTTTCCGTTTCTGCAAATGCAAAGCTGGGTTGTTGTAAACTCTCGTCCAATTTATTTCCTAATCGGGTTTCATCATTTCATCCATATTGCAGTACATACCTGCTTTTTAGTGTCATGCAAGAGCCGTCAGCGTCGAGTATTATGAATTATCAAGTAATTAATAGGGCATCCTGGAGAATTAATTCATAATCTTTTTAGTGATTCGTGCGGGAAAAAAAGTAATTACGTTTGTGCGCAGTAAACCGAACTCAAACTGACTGACTGACGACACTGATGCCTGTCATGGTTTGAGTACCATTACCATTATGTGTTTTGAGAATACTGTCTGTCTGGCTTGAAGTGTATTGGCTAGTGGAAGTGACAGCAGTGAGAGGTAAATCGTAAATGGAAGAAAAGGTTAATCCGGTTAGAAGGGAAAGCAGCTTACATCTGCGTGCCTTGGAAGGAGTTGGACAGATTGCTAGGCCACACAAAGGACATTTTAGTAAAGTACGTCGAGATTTTGAGTACACAGCTTACGAGGTTGTATTCTTTAAGTAAGAGGAGCAGCTGCGAGTGTGCTTAGTGGACAAACGCCAAGAACGTCACGTCACGAGCAGGAGCGAAGCGTAGGAATTCGGAAGTAGGACTTGGGACGATGGACGAGGAGAGGTTGTCGAAGAGTCTCGGCCCACGCACGCACAAAGTAAGCAAAGCCGCACAAGTACTTCAAGACTACAACGACTATGTATGTAGTAGGAGTACGTAATATTAAAAGAAGAAGAAGAAGAAGAATAAGATGATGACGACGACGACGATGACGATGGAAGAAAATACTAAAGAAAGGGAAAGAAGACAGCAGAATGGAAAATAGAGAAAAGTCAAGTACATATATAGAAGTACGCTGAAGGAGGATAGTAGCAGTACATATAAAATATTCTAGTTTTTTGAAAAACGTGGGGTGGCCGTGATTGGTGTCCTGCTGGTGCGGAAAAGAAGCCCATAGAAAAACGGTCATGTCGCATAGGGTGTTAGGGTCATATAGGACAAAAACATGAGTGGCCATGTAAAAGTCATTGGAAAGAGAAGTTGCTGAAGAATGGTGGATGATGGTGGAAATTGAGAAAATGGAAATGATGGCTCAGAAGAAGACGCAGCTGGAGTGAATGGGCGGGCGGCCGACTCTTCTCATCTGCATGCAAGCCTTATGGGCCTTTGACGTCTCTTCATCTTTGTGTAGTATTCATGGATGTAGAGAAAGCAAAGGGAACGTACAGGGGAAAGTGTCACTTTGGACCGCGCCTTGAGAGAGGAAGTCGGCTTGCCTGTGCACTGTGCTGCTGCCATATGTTATATGGAACGAGAAAAGCTGAGGCGAAAGTTGGCAAGTTCTTTCCCCGAGTTCCCCTTAGAATGATACTATCCAGAGAAAGGGAAGAGGTGAAAACGTCGCAGTTTCCTTTTCACTCCAGATAAGCACAAGCAAGCGCCTTTGCCTTTACTTTCACTTGCTTTCACTTCAAACTTTCCCCTTTGATCCAAGTTACATTGGTTTTGGTGCAAAAGCACTTGACGGAAACACCTGCTAGGCATTTTCCGCTCGCAAATCGTCGTCCCACTGGGCAAACATGACTATTTTACTGGATAACAGGAAAGAACCCTAGAGACGTTTCTACCCACACAGTACACGGGAGCGTTTTCGCACGTTAGCTAATCACTCATGCCTCACTTCAGCCTCAAAATGAGATGAAAGTGCGCTTTCACGAGAAAATGAACCAGCAACCGGAAGCCTCACGATTCTCAGGTCCTTTTGCCATTACCCAAAACTTCATCTCCGGACCGGACACTACCAAAAAGCCTGGAAATTATAGGAAATGGAACGTAGTCGTACTACTCTTATGAGCAAATTTTTCATGCAATCATTGTTATCTTACCTTTCCAATTTATTTCGAATATGCCTTACAATACGCTTCCAGATTGCTTTTTTGTATGGCTTCATCATCATTATTCATCATGTATAGAAAACAGGACAATTCATTTCTCAACTCATTTCATCATCATTATCGTCAAAACACAACTTTATTTTGTTGGCACGAATACAAAAGCCCGCAAAAAATGACATCCCGAACTCAAGCATAGAAGACAAACCGGGACGACTGAACGTCTCCTCAACAAAAACTAACCTCATATCGTTTCTCAATAATTACTAATATATCAGTTTTAAAAAGTAAAAAGTCTAGCGATTCAAATAACTCAAACATTATATATACCTACCCATAATATATATAGATTGTACGAACACAACACAAAAGACTTAAAACGATCTTTCTAGACTGATGTCAAAACACAAACTAGAAAATGTTGCAGCACAATTACTTTTTAGTTGTCAAAAAATTAAAAATTCAAACTTTAAAAAATACAAATTACTATAGAATTGTTATTTTATGATTAGTTTCTGCAATCACCAGTAATTCTTTTGAAACATTAGAAACCATTAGTAAAACCTAACACTAACTTTCAGGAATGACATTTGCAGAAAAGTATACAAAATTGGACTTTTTCATGTAGTGTCGCAATATGAATCTATTAAACCTATTCGTTAAGGTCTTATTGTAAACTACATGCTCACGTACAGCAAACGAATGAATTCAATAGTAAAAATTTTCATGCGCAAATTAATTTTTTAAAATCTCTAAATTTAGTGGTTGATTTTGATTTGGTTTCTACCCATGATCCTCCTTATTAGCTCTCAAAATGTTTTTTTCACAGGTACTTGTGGATGCACACACAAATGACTTTCACCGGGTCTTCGGCACTGCCGTTAAATTCCCAATAGGTTTTCATTTTCACTTCCACATCACAGTTACTATTTCCATTTGCAAATCCCAATTGATTTTGGTAGTCTGGTATTTGATTTGACGAGATTGCCCATCCATCAGCACACTTGTTAAAGCTTAATTAAACACTGGTTTGAATCTCATCAATACGTGTAAAATTAGTAGTATCGTTGAAATAATGTAATTAATAAAATGTACTAAAAAAGAAAGCAAAAACATGTTTGAAAGAACTTTTAAGCTGATTTCATACGAGGAAACAAGATGATTGAATTTCCGAGGTAATGACGAAGGCGGAACGGCGGAAAAGCACTTTAACGGACACGGGTGGAGGCGAGGAGGTTGAACGGAATGGAGTCGAGTTGGTTTCGATTAATTCGGTTCAAGGTTTCACAACGAGAAGAGACAAAGTCAGTTACAAACGTAAACACAATAATGGCAACAGGGGACAAAAAACAACGACAAGAACACAGATGAGTGTGACACTGACAGGTTAATTAAAATTGATACTGATGACGTCAACGAATGAGAAACACTTTAGTAGAAAAAAAAATTCGGATCACACATCGGTCGTTTGGGTCTGTATTCGAACCTTCTTGAGAGAGCCAGTTCTGGAGAGTGTAGGTGAGGAAGTTGAATAGGCAGGGTTGGCAAACCCCCCTTCCGGAGTAGTCCTTGATCTCTTGAGACTGGAACGAAGTGGCATGGTCCTTGCTGAAGGTGTGGAAGCCACGGTGGACGAGCCAATGCTGGCCACAGTCGACAATGTCGACACGGAAGATAATACAGACACACTTGACCCATGCGGACTTACTGGAACGTCTTCAGAACCTTCGACTCCTCCGTTGCTTCCGCCGCCATTCCCGCCTCGTCCTCTTCGTCGATTTACACTACCATTAACACCACGATTAGGCATTGGATTACTAAACCAAGAACTTCTCCCACTTCCACTCTTTCGCGTCTTTTTTTTACTCCCTCCCTTCTTTTTAATAGTAATACTAGTTCGCGGAGACCCGCCCCGCCCATAACTCCCGCCTGTATATTTGAGCGCAATGGACGAAGACACAAAGCGACCACTTGAGTCTGTCATAGAAATACCGTTGGCTGGAGGAGGTGCTCGATCCCGGAATCCTGGATTCCCTATTGTTGTCCCTAGCCAGCGTGTTTGCGTCAAGCCGGATTGTGTTCTCTCTGTTGTTCTTCGACGAAGTGTGACGTATTCTGACACAGTGAGCAAGAGGAGCGTAAATGTGAACACCGACACAACTACTTCCATGTAGAAGGAAAACGCAAATTCTACCAAGTATCCATTTTCAAGGTCATTCCCTTGACTTGCAAACATTCCCACGGCTGTTAAACTCAGAAGAGCTGCGGAATTAGAATCACTTGAATGAATGACAAATTCATTTTGAAAACGAGAATTTATAGCAGTCCAGCATTTTAATTAATTTGTAGTAAGTAACCTGCGACTACGCCAAACAAAAGTTTGGCTATGAGAACGTGTCGTTGCTGCAAGGGCCCTTTTCCTTTCACTGCGACGGAAACATGCAAAAGTGTTGTCAGGCAAAAGAGGCCTAAAGCCACTATTCCTACTGATGCACATACCCCCGCAGCAAATACAACAACTGCAAGAAATAAACAAAAATTAGTGTAATTAAATTCATTCAATTTGCATAAAGACATGTGTTGTGCACAATGTAATAAAAAGCTCCATTCATAAAACTAAATTGCATACACATGGGGCGGAACATAGAAATCCTGACACCGCAAGTTTGTCTCCCATAGCCGATGTCTTTGCATGTTGTCCAGGGCCCAAAATTGCCTCGCTCCTCAACTGTGTGCAAGAAGAAAAAGTCATTTGGCTCAAGTGAAGTTGATACTCAGTCACAGTCTCTCATGAGTGTCAAGACTGTGGAACACTATAGTTGAAGTACCGTTGTCATCATCATAATAAAAAACCCGGAAAATCATCAAAATGTGCCGCATTGATGTCTATACGGACAAAAACCGAAGAATGAGCTTTGACGAAGTTGAAAAGGGGCAAAATGTGAAAAGAGCGGTGAAAAGAATAATAATTTAACCCGCTTATCTAACTTGGTGCAGAAAAGGAGGCTGTACGTGTGGGTGGGTCATTTTATTAGTCCCCTATCTCACAGAACAGACGAGAAACTCTGGCCTCGCCATTTGTCACTCTTGGACATGATGAGTCATTCAGAGTAAAGAGGACAAAAACGTTACCCGGGTAAAATTGCAATGCCCTTGCATTGCACCAGAAGCCAAAATGCCCAAAATTCTTAAAGCGCATTGCGGAGGCTTCTTACAAAAAAATCGGATCTTAAAGCCTTGTGCCAAATTCAACTCAATTTCCATATACCGAAAATCCTTTTCTTACTCTTTCTGCACTGAATGACTTTGCACCACTAACATTTATTCAAGAGTATTTTCCAAGACTTTCTTTTTGGTGCAAGAACATCCAGGAATGTCCTGGCATGTTTCCATTTCGCATACTAAGGAACACTACGTGCATTCCAGTTTAAGGGTTAAATGATGTGGGAAAGAGGGAAAAAATTCCAATTTTGGTTCTTCGTTTCGGTGTGCCTGCTTTCAAGTGCTTCTTGTCCAAAAACTTCACGACACATTTCATGTGCATTTGGACATTTGCTCAAGAGCATAGAAAATGAAGCCAAGGAAAAACGTTTCAATGTAACAAACAGGTCGTAGCATTTGGAGATTTTGACGTGTGTAGACGTCTTATACTCCGAAAAATTTGACGCGTACCTTCTTGTTCTCATAATGTATGAAGAATCCTCAAAAAGGGAATAAGAGACGTAACGAATGCTTTCAGAACACATCTGCTCTGCTTCTGAATTCCCTCATTCAAACGCAAATTCACTTTGCTCTATTGTTAAAAAGTTGTATAATTTCTTTTCTTTCCGAATGCTGAGTTTGCTGATCAAACTTTTCGGGTTTGCGTGGTTCTCTGTTCTGAATGATCTAACAAATGAATTACTAACTAGCCAAAAGTTATCCTTTTGCCAAGTTCTTTTGTTTTCGATGATTGAGAAATTGGGAAAAGTTGCTACTAAAATGACAAAACATGATTCAGAAACATGAAACTCTTTCTTTATAAAACTTTTATAAGACATCAGGGAAAAGTACCTTGAAAGAATATATATCAAAAGTTAAAAAAATAAGAACTTACAGACACGATTGCGAAAAGTTCCCCATTGCGGAATGACGATAGCCACTGTACCCAAGACAAAACAGGCCAAGCCCACCACTATCGTTGCAATGGACAAAGCTAGTTTCTGTGCTCCCATCGCCTCTGCATTCTCCGCACAAGATTGATTTCGATTTCGTTGCCACGTGTGTTGTTTTGATTGTCTTCTTGTTGTCGTCGTGTAATTGTCACAAATGATTCAAATCCGGCAGAAAGAAAGTCGTACAGTTATTCTTCCAACAGACACTGACAAACTTAGCCATCTTCAGTAAAGCACCATAAGCAGACCGCACCTTTTTTTTAACGATACTACATTATCTTATCTTCTCTGTACTTTTGTTATCTCTCTGCCCTAGTTGACACCTTCTCCCTTCCAGAATGGAACTTCAAGTCTGAAATTACACAAACCATAGAAAAAAAGTCTCTCATAAATACCAAATATATATAACTTGAGAATGAGAAAAAAACTGAAACAATATCAACAAAAAGAATGAAGACTAATTTTTCGTGCGTGCAGATGCGTTGACGAGACTACGATTGTTTTGTATCTTGTGTTACAGCTCCTCTGCCGGAAGTGAACATATCTGTTCGTGAGGATGCATCTAACAATGACCAAAGTGTCACGACACATCATCCAATCAAAATCACATTTTCACTCTCCTCTATTCTATAGTAGCATGGAATACAATACTTTGGGTTTTTGGGATTCTCTTCTACCTTTTTAAAATACATTATTCTTCCAATCTCCTCTTCGTCTCATTATATGCATGAACACGTAGTGAATATAATTTCTAATACCTTTCCTTTATATATACATAAATGTTCAAAACTCACCTAGTATATATTATATATAAAAGTTTTGTATTGTTTGAGAGCGGAGTCGAGGTCACAAAAGGATCTTTCTTGAAATTATGTGCACGTGCCCCTTTGAGCCGATCCCGTTTGTTTATTTGCAAAAACCCACAGGAATGAAATGAATGACGGAGTATTGGTATAAACTGGAACACGCAATCACACGGAATGGACGGACTGAGTGGACGGAATTCGTTTTTTAATTTAAGGAAGGACTCTATGACCCATGATGGTCACTGGTAATGTCGTCAGGAGGACTTTTTGGACAAGTTGACCTAACTGATCAAAGTGGACAGGTGAGAGAAGTCCCGCCAGGGAGGAGGAGAGCCGCACCTCCTTGGGAGCAATGACCATTTGGCATTGTAACACTCAGCTCTTGAAAAACCAAAATGCAATGGAAATATGGACAGGGACACAGACAGTCAGGCGGTTGAGGTTCGTTTCGTTCAGTTCGCTTTTTAATATATGCTCAACTCAGGTGAGTTTCAGCAGAGAGAACAGGTGAGACATTTGCTATATACAAGTACATTTTGCAGCTCTGCCTTACCTTTACCTATTTAGTTTAGTTTGATGTTACTACCAACCATGCTATGCTGTGTCAGTCCGTCGGACGGACGTCGCGTCTTGGCTACGCTTTACCTCCGAACATTTTCAGCGTAACAACCAAACAAACTCAGAGTACGAGTTGAGTTCACTTGAGTAGTGAGTTGCTTTTGGTAGTTGCAAGTTGCAATCGTAATCCTATCCCGTCTCATCATCGTTGATGTTCCACCTTCTCGTGTCTTAAGGGGTCAACCCGACCAAATGAACGAACGAAATACAGGATCATCATGATGAGGAACGAAAACAAATCGTCTCACCTTCCCCCAGCTGCTATCACGCCGCGCCGCAGGCACTGCATCAAGAAACATCATCCCAATCTCATTTTTTATTTGTTTACTTCTTGTGCAAATCTTTTTGCGTAGTCTCTTGTAATAACGAGCACGTTCCGTCTCGCTTACAGTTTTTTCTTCTTTCTGGACAAAATGGGTTTCACACACTTCCTCTGCCTTAAGGCTTCTGAGGGTTCTTGAGGTTCTCACTGAACTCTGTCATTCACAATTCCCTATACAACTTCTCCTTCGCCTCTTTTTTTACTGTGCATGCAAACGATGAAACACATCTACGATAAAAAATAAATATTTGTGGCCTCTCTGATTTTCAATTTTCATATAGCTTCGTTTTATTTTTTATGCTCACGCTTGAATGCATCAATGTACTTTCTAAATATTGACAAATTATTAGTAAGAATTTTTTAATAGTACAAATTTATAGTTACTATCTTATCATTCGAAAACATGCTTTCGATTTGAAGTCAAACACTTATAGCGATCATTTTACAAAGAGTCGGAAAGCAGCCCTAATGCTAAAATTATGCTGACTCGCTACAAATGCTTAAGTTTGCTGACGTTGAACTTTAATTTTTCTGAATCCATGGCTCGGAACTGAGAAGAGACAAATTCTTTAGAAGTGTACAGTACCGTAGAATGAATGGGCGGAATGACTCATTGAAATATTTTGATGACAAAGAAAAGGGCAGAGTGCACAGGAAGAGTAATGAAAAAGCAATGAACTTATGAATGCGCTCTCATCATTTTGTTTCCAATGTCTGTATTTTTATTTCTTATGGCATTTATGGCATCATGTTATGGCATAGATAAGCAACAGCACAAGAGTAAGCAGTACAACGAATGATGATGAGAGACGAGAAACAGACATTTTTGGCTTATATTTTGAAGATGGGTGGTTTTTTCTGTTATGTTAAGTTTTTAGAGGAGCAGTTCACATTCAACTCGGTTGTGGAAACACCATTCGGGTCGAATGGCTTCAGCTCGGATACCTCGTTGAATGAGACGATCTCGATGAGCATCGAGACGAGGTGCAGCTTCACGCCAAGACTGAGTAGGATTTGACCACAATCGTTCTGCCAAAGCAGCTCCACGGGGCCATAATTTTGGTTCAAGGGTCATCTCGTCCGTTTCCGTTGACCACATAGTGGCCACACCACCAAGAACTTGAGCATAAGCAGCAGTTTCATTGTTGTGATGAGTAGCAGCAATATTCATTGGGTCGTTGTCATAAACGGTTTTCCATGTTTTGAAGTCACCACCGCAAGGCGGGAGAACATTGGCTTGATTTGGTGGTCCCAAACCAATGGGTGGAAGAAGTCCAGAGTTGAATCCACAGTCAAAGGACCAGGCATCAGCATTAGAAAAGATGAGTTTGTAACCACGATTGATCACCTTTGCCAACTGAGGTTCTCGTGCTGGACTTTTGATTTGAATGACATATGTCTCAGGGTCAAGCACAACTTCAGAGTCACGAAGAGAAGTGAGCTTGCTGTCCCAGATAATCGGTGTGGGTTTTTCTGCTCCTTGAGGTGTTCCTTCGTATAGAGTTTGAAGGGCACGAGATTGATACTCCATCCAAAGACGTTGGAATGTGACGTCATTGGGAATTTGTGCAGTGGCCCTTAAAACGTCGTTCATGGTGTCACTTGAATTCCAACATTGGAAGTTGACGTCGTCAGCTCCCATGTGGAAAAAGTCAGCTCCTGTGAAAGCGTCCAGAGCATCACGATACACTCGGCCTAGCACTCGGTATGTTTCGTTGTTCAATGGGTTCAATTGACCACAAGGAGGTTCCGAGCAAAATTCTTTCCACGGTTCCTTGTTGAGACAAACGACCAAGTCACCCTTTCCTTCACGTTCACCCCATTGCCAACCGTTACCCGCTCGGGCAGGTCCGCCAATTTCTGGGACGACACGCACTCCTCTCACTTGGGCATATTCCACTATGTCACGAATAGTGTCTGGATAGTAAATCTTGGTAGGGGCGTAGGCTCCATACAAAGCCATTTTTGGTGCGCGTCGTGAATAAAATGGGAAAGAATGAGTGTCGCTAATGTGCCAGTGAAGAGTGTTCAATTTGTTGTAAGACATGGCATCAACGGTTCTCTTAATTTGCTTCACGGAAAGGAAATTGTGTCCAGAATCTGCAGCAAGCAAGTTATATGAATTAATGTATGCCTTCATTGTGCTTTGTGTTTTTGGATTTATTTTGCTCACAAACAAAACTCGTATATACTTACCAATCATCATCCCTCTGTATGGGAAAGCAGGCTCATCCTCAATGTATCCATTTCGGACCAAAATGAGACAATCACAGGTGTCTTCGTAATTAACCAATTGGCTCAAAGTTTCCAGAGCATGACGAGCACCGTAGTAAGTGCGGGCGTGAATCTGTACGTTTGAAATATAAACAAGAGGAGTGTATATAAATGAGTGAGTCTTGACATTATTTTAGATTCCTTACATTCCTTACATACTAATTGGTTGATACTAATAAATTTATATGATTTACCTTAACTTCAACAACTCCATTGTCGCTACTGTTTACAGCGAGAGCATAAGATTCGTTAGTGTTAAGAGTCAGCTTTTCTTCGGCGGTGTCAATCTTAATGGAAACCATGACCGTGGTTCGTTCAATGTCCGCGGTGTATTTCTTGTCAAATGGATTTGGTTGCTTTCCTTGAGCACTGGCTGCGTCATAAGCGGGGTGCATTTTCAATAATTCCACCTGGAAGCTTTTTCCAGCTTGCTGAAGCATGTCACGCACTTTGGCTGAAGGCGGGTGAGCCCAGTTGATAAACAGTCTGTGAAGCAAAGTTGAATGAATAAATAAACATGCGAATCCATAGGGGCATCATGAGATTAATCATAAGAAACTGGTAGATGAACAGAGTCGTTCGAATATTATTTGAACATGATTAAAAATTTGTAAATTCTCGTTTTACCCCTTGAGTGGAAATTACCTTTGTGGCTTGAATGAAACAAGGTCATCGGAGAGGTCCACTGGGCCTGTCGGCCTGGGCCAAATGGAGCGGTACTCCCCGCACAACAAACGACACTTAGCCAAGGATTGTGTAGTTGGGGAATCTTCCGGGTTTTTGTCCCGAGAACATGTTTCATTCAGGCACGAATACGAGTATGGAGTGGGCAGTTGATAGAAAAGCTCTTGACACTGGACAACCGTAAAAAGCGTGGCCGCCACGGCCACTCCGAATATTAAATAGGCTCTCATTATTATTGATATTATCGGGCGGAAGTGACCACTGGATCGCACACTACCCGGGATAATATGGACGTTCCTACTTGTCAACTAATTGATGCCCCTGGGGAATTTTTTTTTATTAGAAATCGTTTTCCAGAAATGTATATTGTTGTTTGGAACGGAGTGCGATGGACGAGTGGCAGAGGCGAAATGAGCAAAATGAAGTGGATTCACTCCGCCTGGTCCTGTCTGGAATGTCGGGGTTGTAACCACTGGCACAGGCCATCAGTGGCAGTGGCAGACCCCGCCGGGTTGGACGTGTTAGAGGTGGAGGCCCTCTCATCCCGAGTCCAGTGACCCAGAGGAATCATCAAAACCGGATTGTGGGGCAAACGACCCTCGTCAAGGAGAACTGGTCATCTGTGACTGACTTGGTCCATCGGACAAAAACTCTTCGTTTTCTGCTTCACTTTCTCATTCTTCAAATGAGCGAACCTTGCAATAGCCAAAGTCACTCAATCTACCTTGTGGCACTCGTTGACCTTAGCACCAGCCCACCTCAACGTCACGTCAATCAGTCCATGCAAAGTCATGTACACTGTTCCATACTATAGTAAAGATTGCTTCGTGTCATCCCGTATGTCAATGCCGGTCCTCAGCACCCGGGTTTCTTCTAAACACCTTTCACCTTAATATGTCATATACTTCATGTCATCATCCCTACATAAAGATCAAATCTATCGCAAATCCCTCATTTGTTTACTATACAGTGTACCGAAAAGCAATAACAACAAACAATCAAGAATGTACTAATAATGCTTCCATTTGGAAACACTTTTGCCAAGGTGAAGGTTAATACAGTAGTTTAACTTCCATGGCCTTCAAAGTGAATTTTTGATGTTGTGGGATAATTTTGGAATGACATAATGAATGATGCTGGATTGCTAAAGAATAATATCGATATTATTCTATACATGCACAAGTACGGAATACTGGGGAAGGTGAGACAAGTTTTAAAAAATGGCCTCAGGAGACTTTGTCCGGTCTTTCAAGTTGCACATGCAGATGAGGAGCTGAAGCTGAAATGTCCAAGGACCTCTTTGTTCCACTTGTCCTTTCCTTCTTCGGCAGTCTGAATTCTCTGAATCTCAAATACAATGTGTATCCAAAAAGTGACTTTCTATAGCTATCGTACAATCGTAGTCCGCTCCGGTCCACTATGTGAATGCAATGTGAAAAATAGACCATGAGGAACGTTTACGGCAAAAGCAAGCTTATACTTATCAATAATGCAAAAAAAAGACCCAGAGTTCATGTCACTATAAAATGAAATTTTATCGCTCTAAAGTGACTAGAATATGAAACATTAATAAAACATCTGTGTTAAAAGTTTGAATGCAACCTTAAATAATGCATAAGTCAAAGCCAACAGATTCCGAACAGACCACTCGTAATTAATAGTTGAATTCTTTTTCCCTGAGTAAAAACAAGTCAAAGCGTATGACGTAGGATGGTAGAGAAAGACAGAAAAATTTGTCATTTTGTGTTCTTTCTTGGATATTTTTCGTCTTTCTTTTTGTCGTAGTCGTGAGGAATGAATATAGGGATAGAAGAGGGGAAAGTGCCGTCGGGCTTCATTTTTTATTCCGATTCCGAAATGCAGAAATGCTGAAGAAGAGGCTGACTGGCTCTCTGGCTCCTTCAAGTTGAGTCTTATATCTTAAACTTACAAGAAGAAGACGAAGACGGTATATAAGACTTAAGAGGTGAATGCTGAAAGAGCCAAGGAATTCCATCGTGTAAAAGTTGAATGTCGTGATGTGTGCCCCCTTTCCTTTTGCTGTTTGGCTGTTGTACACGGACGGACGAAGCCGAAGGTAAAATCCGACAAGACCGATGCGATGCGATGCGATGCGATGCAATGGCAATGGAGTCATGTGAAGTGAATCCATTCAACCATCCGATCACGAACATCACATCTTCAGGGATTTTTTCATCCTTGTGCTCTCCTCTTCATTCCACTAAACTGCCAAACAACAACACAACAACAATTACTCGCATTGGTTGTGAGGATCACTGTCTTCTCCCTCTGGCTAAATTAAGTCCTCCACTTGTCAACAGGTTTGTTACCATTATTTTATTAATATTTACACCTGTCCCTACATTCCCTTTAAAAGGCTGACTTTAAAAGTCCCGAGTACCGTTATGTGTCTCGGATACTACTTCATTCTCCGTGTTACTATATGGATTGGACATTGGACTAAAGGACATATTGTTTTAGAGAAAGGCATTTAAAACGGCCAGCGAAAAGGTTTTTTTTATTCACTTCTGTCCATTGTAAACAATAGTTGAGAAACAAGAGAATTGAGGACGGTGAAGACTCATCAAGACTGAGAACGTCACTTGTAGTACATAGTTTAAAAGCAATAATAATGTCCCATGGTGACATTTGAGTTCGAATAATAGGATTTGTCTATGCTAGAACGATGATGGAACGTGGGTTGTTTTGTTCAGTTTAGTTCTGCTAAGCTGGTTTTTGATTGTTTTTTTCTTTGTTTTCATTCTGGTGTTTCCGCACTACTGATCCTATGCGGCCTAGTGACCAAGAGTGTTTTATGTTGTGGACAAGAGTAGATGTTGATGTTGTTGAAGCCGTCTTGTTCGTTAGTAAAATGAAAGTTTAATGAATGAAAGTGTTGATGTTTTTATAGGTTTATTGAAAGATTGGAAATATTATGAGTGGACTATGGAGCCTTGGGAGTTCATGTGTCGACGTCCTACACCAGTGAAAGCAACGAGTACAAAGAACGATTTTGATTTCGACGAAGGGCTCATTGACCGTGTACTAGGAACTCCGAATAAAATCCATATTCCGGAGCGATATATCCCGGAACAAGAACCAGCCCTCGAACCGGAAGAAGAAAAGAAAAGGTCTCAAAAGGCTGAAGCTATTTGTCGGTTATTATCCAAGTCTAATGGAGGAGCTATTCCCGTTTTTCTCCCACTTCCGCAACAGAATAATCAACAGTCCTCAAAGAATGCTGGGACTCATGTTTCGAATGGACAAGGGCGGTTGAGGACTCATAGTGGTCAAGTAGCAAACAGACCTACATTAACTAATTCTATAGGACATTCATTACAACCATCACCTCGTGAAGTAATTATGGCGACACGACTGAGGACACCGGGCGGAAGAACTACTAACAGTAGTGGATTCACTCCAGGTCGTCCAGGAGGAGCGTCCACAATGAGCTTGCCATCAAGTCCAGTTCGAAGAGGAACTTCTTGTTCGGCTCATGAAGCACTTGGAATTGCTAAACGTGCGGATGTAGAAAGGAGACTTTGCGGTCGTAAAGTTCCCTTCTGTGACTGGTCATTAGCTGGCGTTTCTGCGCCCAATTCACCTTAGTAAGTTAAACTTGTAATTGTCAGTCTGACACCTTTCATTTGAATCGTTTCTTGATTGATCCAACACTAACGTTTTACTTGTGATGTATACAACAGTAGTGGACGCGGAGATTTGGGTGCTCCATCTCATTCTCATCATTCGTCCTATTCTTCAACTTCCTCCAGGTCATCCTGTGACCGAGAAGATTTGCTTCACCTTCAACAGAATTTGGCTCGTGAAGTCACCGAACGAAGTCGCATTGTGGCAGTGAGAGCAGCGGCTGAATCTCCAGGTCCCTTTGGTTCCAGTTCTCATGAAATCCATCGGTATGAATTTTCAACTGCTCAATTTCAATAAGCTCCGTACAATACTTTAATATGAGAATTTACATGGTCGCACTTTGAACATTAGGTGGCGAGGTGACGAAACTCCACCAAGTCCAGTGAACCTACCCACAATTCAGCAACGTGAAGGTTTCTTTACTTAACCCTTTCAAGAGTGCCAATAAAAGAGACGAAGAGGTCAAAAGAAATAAACATAGGATCGTTCGCCGATAACATCGACTCGTTCACAAACAACCTCTTCGTTTCTTACCTATCCGTTATGCTCACTGGTTAAATACATTACAAACCTCATGGATGCTGATATAATAACTTAATTAGTTAAAATGAAGAAGAATGAAGAAAAATTCTTGTTGCTACTATATAATATTCTACAAGTTCGCATTTTGTTTTGCAATTATTGATGAACGTTATTTCAAAAATATAATTTAACAAATAATTTATTATTAGCTAAACTGATCATAATGATAAAATGCTAACTAAACGTATTATATAAGCTTCAGCTTCAATACTGCAATACTAATGTCTCCTTGTACAAACTTGCTATATAGCAATTAATTACAATAATTAGGTATATACGTCGTTATTGTTGTATTAGAACACTGAATTATTTGTAGCAAGTGGCCATATTATGATCTTGTGATCCTATTAAAAACTAAAGAAAGATTATAAGTTAAATTACACAGTATTTTGATTCCGGACTGACGGACTTCTTGTGAGTTAATACTGTAATGTTTATGTGCTTTTCATTTTTATCTTCTCAAAAGCAAAGGTCAATACGCGATTATCTCATCTCCTGCCTGTCACACCACCGACCGCCATATAAAATGACAAATGACTCATCTTCGTACGATCACAACATACGAGATTTCATCTTATTGACTCTTTCCACGTTTTAATAAACAAATAATAAAATATCGTTCGATTCCTTTCTGACGTCTATCCATGAATTGACGTTATATTACATTTTGACACCTTGACACGGATCTTTTCCATTCTATATAAAAAAATAGTCGTCATAGTCAGGATCCTGTCCATGTCCAGTCGCACATTCTGTCCAGTCAAATCCAGTCCAGTCGTCCATTATTCCAATCATGCGTTCCACTTCCAGGGAGTTAATCTCATAGTCAAACCAGGTCCATTGTCCTTTTGTCTTTTTGTGAACCCGGAAGTTGGAATGTCTTAAAACTATAGTTTAACGATTCCTGCTGTTTACATTGGCAGAAAGTCAAAAAGTATCATTCATTGAGACATTTCCGACTGACATGTTTATGCAAAAGTGCATAGACTTTGTTTCTCATTAGTGGCTTGCTTGGTTTTATTTTAGTGCTGAAGGTTTGAGCTCACGTGGACACGTGGGCGCTTCCTTTCTGAGTATATTTGCACGTGAGCCGCGCCATCAAGCCGATTCACTAAGTTTCCGTTTTGCTTGTTAGAACTTTTCTTTTTTACTTTTGATTTTGTGAGTGCCAAAACATGAGTAAGATGAGTAATCACGGTCATTACTGACTCTTGACCTTTTGTGACCTTTTTAGTTTTACATTTTTCTGTATCGGTTGTTATCCTTTCATTTTATCAGCCCAAAAACTAAATGAGCGAGTTCCTTTCTGCAGTACATACAGCAGCGGTTAACTAGAATTCTTGTTCTGCTTATCATTTTGTATAATTTAAGATATAAAAAGTTAATTAAGTGTATAGGACACAGAATTATATTAGAGCTTGTTGATTGTTCTTACAGTCACAATGACATGTATGGTTAGTGTCCAATTCTACGAGTTGACTTTTCTCGATTAAACTTTTATGTTTCTGATTCTTTGAAAACAGATACTCAAAATAT
>JABASF010001250.1:0-24473 GCA_019776145.1 Harlomillsia oculata | reverse complement strand
GTTGAGTCGATTGCAGCGCTTGGTGGCAGATAGGCAAAGCTGTGCTCACTATTGTATTGCCCTATACTGGTTTTTTCTCATTCAAAATGTTTCACTGCTTAAAAACGTGAAAATAGTCAAAGTTTTTTCTTTTAATTAGATTCATTAATAAATTGTACACTAAACTTGCTTACTCAGCTGTAAAATGTGCAAAGATTTAACGTAGTTTTCACCCGATTTTTCAGTACTTTCGAAAATTTTCAGTGATCATGTAAATATATCACACTAAAAACGAGCAAGTTTTAATTTTAAAACTTTTGTGATATGATTACTGTTGGTTTCAATTTAATTAAAATTATCGTTTTTGAGCTGAAACTTTTTGAAAAAGACGAGTTTGCGCCATTTGATTTACATGTACACAATGCTTTCTTATGGTCCAAAAGCCACCTTAATGTACGAAACTGGAGCATTTTTAATTCAATGTAATTTGATTGATAGTTTGATACTACAAACCTATATATTTATCAGAGATTCGTAATGAAACTTTATCAGTGAACTCGTGAACTCCACATTTTACGAGCGACAGTTTACTTATCAATAATTAGCACTTTGCGAATCATAGAAAGATTCAGCGACCTTCGGAAGAATACAAGCACAATCGTTGTGTTGCATGTCCGTCTGTCGCATCGTTGTTGACAAAGTCGACACAAATTAACCCCGAATGTCGCCGTCTGCATTGAAGTCTCGTGAAGCGTCTTCTTGAGCCATCGTCATCGTCATCGGCGTCGCGGCGTCGTCATTCACTACGCGTTTTTTCATCCATCGAAGAGGAATGGTTTCATTTCTACTTTTAACGTAAACCTGTATACACACTACAGAATTAAAGTTCCACAATCCCAGTGCTCTTTGGAATTTAACCCATAATAGCATAATCTTATCAATCGCATGTTCTCTTGTTGTGTTGTGGTTGTGACTGTGACTAAACAAAACGTTGTATAGACTTTTCCTGCGGTTGCGTCTCATCATATGACAGTTCAATCTTCAAAGGAAAAACTTTTCCTTCTACCTTAATCTTAATTCTCTTTCGGAATTACAGTAGCAACTATACTAGAAAGCAGTGGCAAACTCAGTCATTCACTCACGCGTTCAACTTATCGTATTACACTAAATTAAATAAACTTGACGTCTTTATCCCTGGTTTGTGAGTGTCGTGTGCAGAAATCATGGATGATCCTGCTCATTCACCTCCAACGTCGTCTTCAGACGCGGAAGGAACGTCCTCACAGTCCTCAGCCTCACCACCACTAGCACAATTTCATGTGGACTCTGATTCAAGTCCTTCAAAGCATCCTAAAAATAAAATGGGAAGAGATAATAGAAAGATATCCAAGGATAATTCTAATCCGACCCCGGTCGCTGTGAATAATCCCGATCCGCCTGTTCCACCGCCGTTTCCACCCCCGGATAGCTTTTCTCCTCAGACGAGAAGTCGTCGCTACTCTAATTCTATGCTGAGTGGCTCTTACGGCCATGTACATAGAACAATGGGTGTACGCAGTGACAGTGAAATTGCAGATTACTTGTCCGGATCGATACGACCTTCGACCTCTGGGCCAACTTACTTCGGATTCACAAAACGCCAATGGTCAACTTTACTTATATTTTCTATTGCTGATCTCCTCGCTGGAATCGTTTATTCATTACAAGCGCCATTTTACCCCAGAGAGGTTTGTTCGCTTTCATCCAACATTATTAGCTTATATAACTATTTCTGACATTAAGTTTACCTTCAATTATTAATGTTATATATTATTGGTTAATTTCGAGATCACATTGTAATTTTCAGGCGGAACGTAAAGGAGCCACAGCGACCGAGTATGGATTGGTCTTTGGCGTCTTTGAACTTACAATGTTCCTTGTGTCACCAATCTATGGAAAATATGTAAATTAAGGATTTCATTTCATTGCATGTCATTCAAAAATCGATCATTAATGGATGCATTTTACCCATTTTGTAATGAAATTCATTGTTTTAATGTCTAAAGATGAGTAAACTGGGGGCCCGAACAGTGTTCAACATGGGAATTTTCACAACAGGAACTTGCTGCATTTTCTTTGGGTATTTATAATAACCTTATTTATATCCTGTTTACTTTCCTGGTTTATTGTGCTGCTTAAGCTGACTTAAGCTTAATCTGTTTACATCCAATGACTTGTGATTATGATATCATACTCTATGTTATAGTTATGGGTTAAGAATGAGTTATGGTTATGACGTATGGCAATTTGTGTTTTGCAGATTACTTGATCGAGTGAATGACTCTACGACATTCATTGCACTGTCATTTGTCATCCGGATTGCTGAAGCGATTGGAAATGCCGGCTTTGCAACTGCAGCGTTCACAATCATTGCTTGCGAATTTCCAGATGCTGTGTCGACAACATTTGTAATAGTCAAAAGACTTTTTTTATTATTTAGCGTATCATTATGTTAAACGCGTAATATATGGTTAAGATCTTAATTTCAGGCATCTTTGGAGACATTTTTTGGTCTTGGCTTAATTGTTGGACCAACAATGGGCGGAGCATTGTATCAAGTAAGGCACATTAACTTAATACGACTGGGACTGATCCATTAAATCGTGACCATGATTTATTTATGAAAGCATTGATTGAATTGAATTTCTGTTCTGTTCAGTTGGGCGGGTATATATTACCTTTTGTGGTGACAGGAGCATGTCTTTTCCTCACGGCAATCACGGTAGCAGTCACAATGCCCAAGAGTTCTACAAAAATAAGCTCTGGCTTCAATGTATTCAGCATCCTGAGGATTCCAGCGGTGTTACTTGCCGCATTTGGAGTCATGGTGGCTTCGTCCAGCATTGGCTTTCTGAGTGCCACTTTAGAACCACACATTCGTCAGGTGAGTAACTAGAGAACACTGAACACGTAACGTTGCATACCGGCTTTGTGTACTACGATTTGGAAATGCAAAAATGAAAAGATGTGAAACCTTGAACCTTGTAAATGAACGGTGAGTTCTAGTTTTATCTGGTATGAACCAGCTCGCAAGGAAATGTTACGCTTTGTTCTCCGTAAGATTTTAGAGATAATGAGATAGGCGAAAGTTCCACTACCCCAAAGAAACATGGTTGTTTTATGATATTCGGGAAAAAATGTAGCTAATTTTAGCTTTTATCGTATTATCTTGAATGCAGTTTAATTTGAGTCCTTTCCAAACCGGTTTGGTATTCATCATCAATGGCGGGGTTTATGCACTCTCAGCTCCAGCCTGGGGACGTTTGTGTGACCGAATGAAGCAACCAAAGTACGTTTCATTGTCCGGAGCTGTTTTCCTTACTATCTCATTCTTGCTCATTGGACCTGCACCTTTCATGCCGTTTAACACGTGAGTAATCTCATAGTACATAATATTGAAAAATATGACTATCTACAGGTTTGCATTACTTTGACAGAAATGATTCTAATTTCTTACATTCCTTCCTTTCAAGTGTCCTATGGGTTACGTCAATTGGTTTAATCATCCTAAGGTCTTGGAGTTGGTGCGACATTCGTAGCCGGGTTTACGTTAGCACTCAGGCATTCAATGTAAGTAAAGCTGCAAGGATTTTGCAAATTGAATGCTTGCATGCATTGTTGGAATCTTGTAACACGTTGCTTAACTTTATAGAGCCAACGGATTTCCAGACAATATTTCAACATACAGCGTTGTTTCCGGATTGTGGAGCTCTGTCGTTGCTCTCGGCCTATTCGTAGGACCGTCAATTGCTGGGGTACTTTACGACAAAGTCGGTTTCCGATGGGGCAGTTTATTTGTGTTCGTGGGTTCCGTCATTCTGGTACGTTTCAAAGAATACAATTCTTCATTTTAAATTCATCAAACCCAGTTTGTGCCATTGTTCAGGTCAATAAATTGTTTTGGAATCGGGGTATTTTCAGTTGGTGTTCCTTGCCTTATTCATTGCTCTAAACGGAAGGAGCAAAGAGACAACTCCAGCAATTGCAAGTGAAGAAGAAGAGACCATAGATGAAGAAACTGATCCTTTGATTCGATCTTCATCACTTCCTGATTCAGTGGACAGTCAGCCAGCTCCAAACTACGGATCCACCTTATAGTTATTTTAAGCACATTTTGCTGGAACTTATCGTTCATTCATCGATAAACAACGAACGATAACAGTGTTGAGTTTCATTTAGCAAAACTATTACTTGTAAATACACTAATCCCAAAAACCCAAAAGATAAAAACAAAAACATATATATATCCTTACTTTTAAAGATTACAAAAGCAAGCAAAAAAGCCATAAAGCAATTTTAGGCAATACTCCTTCTTTTAAGTTCTTTTAATACCTTTTAAGTTAAGCAAATCGGCGGGAGACCAGCAGTACTTTGGAAAGCAAACTTATCCATGTTTTTAAAGCTTCATTCCAAAAAAGCAGAAAATTCATAGGAAGTGAAATTATGCTAGTATATGTTTAAATGAAATTTTGTTACAATAAAAGTTAAAACCTAATTAAAGTTCACGCGTGCGTGACATGGTATGTTTTTGGATATGTAATCATGTTTAGTTGCAAATTCCCCACCATTCCTAAAGTATAGGGCATACACGTATGAATTAAGAAGCTCTATTGGAACGAATTAAATTGGATCATGAGCACAGTCGACCGTGTTGCTTAAAGCTTGGAAAGAAGACTCACTCAATCGAATTCAGTTTGATACTTGATCCGTAACTCATTCACTCTCTCGTTCAACTCACTTATACATGTAGATTTGCATACCTCAACTTTTTTAGTCTTCCCTGCAACTGGACACAGACGATGACAATGGATGGGCACAAACAATCCTCAAAAAAATCAGACCTGTTTGGAAGCACAGACAGAAACGAGGTCTACAAGTCTACATGTTAATAATACTCGACATCATTTTCAATGCGTCTTTGTATCGGTTGCTTACATGGGTTACATGCAAAAGTAAACAACCTTCAACTTCAACAAGGCAGAAGCAATAGAAAAGTCCAAACTCCAAACGCAAACCCGAAAACTTCCACCCAGCCTAAGCCATTGTACTAATAAAGGGTTGGACAAAGATGTTATAATTCACGTGTTGTTATTTAACATGGAAGGACATTGTATCGTCCATATCTTCGGTTTACTTTAGAGTTTGCCTTCTTTTGGGCGTCGTTTTTGCTTGGGTTGACTCTCAAAACTGTTCCAGTCTCACAGCAACTTTAAACGACTGAGTTGCGTTGTCTGGAAAAAATTCCCCGGAGGTGAGCAAGCAGGTGATGCAAACAATACAGAGCGGTAAGGTGAACTTTTTGACTCGTGGAGGAAAAGATTTCTCAAAATTATTTATACTAAAAAAAATTGTGCGTACATTTTTAACGAGTAAGCTGGGGGAGTAAGAATCGTCACCTTTATTACTTTGTCTCTCACAGACAATGTCGCAATCGCAACCTGAAAGTGTGGACGACAAATCTAGCGCTGGTCCTTCTAGCAGTGCCTCTTACATGGCGTCGTTCCAGGATTCCAAAGGTAAAACGAGTGAAAGTTCTGAAGTTTGGACTGAATTTTGGCATCCGAACATTGAATGCGAAAGGAGAAAGTCAGTTTCACAAACACATCTTTGGGGATTTAGTCATAGACAATGGGTCATTTTAGGTAAGCAACCGCAAGCCAGCTCATAAAATCTTCTTATTAATGATTTTAATAATCCTTCTGAGTTCATTACATTCGTCGTCTAACGTTTCCTGTATCTTTTGATTACAGGTGTTTTCATGTTATCGAATTTCTTGAGTGGGATAGTTTATTCCGTGAAAGGACCTTTTTACCCGAGAGAAGTGCGCCATTAAATTTTACAATTCGGAAATAGATATTCTTATGCATTTATTAGTCTAAAGTTGAATTGAATGATTCTGTTGGCTTTGTGTCACTGGTTTATTTCCATTTTCGTTTGCAGGCTGAGCTCAAAGGAGCAACAGCCACGCAGTATGGATTTGTGTTTGGTATTTTTGAGCTCTCAAAGTTCTTAATCTCACCATTTTTTGGAAAATATGTTAGTAAAGAAACGAAATTTACAAGCAAAGCACGATAAAGAATGAAAACTGACGTGAAGGTTTCTTAATTTTAGATGAATAGACTCGGAGCACGCTTTGCATTCAACTTTGGAATGTTTACCATTGGAGCATGCTCAATATGCTTTGGGTTCGAGACTTTCTTTCACGTTAATGATTCAAAAGTACTATATTATGAAATTATGATATGATTACATCAATTTGAAACATGGATCTTATTAGATTACTGGACAAAATTGACAACATGACATCCTTCATAGTTGTGTCACTTTGGAAGCTGTAGGAAATGCAGCATTTGCAACTGCAACGTTTACTACAATTGTGGCGGAGTTTCCAAATGCAATTGGAACTACGTTTGTATGTTTACAAGTTTACATTAATTACTGCCAATTGGTCATTTAAAAGTTGTAATCGTCATTTCGTCATATAATAATTTAAATCAATGTACACCGTCTTGTAGGCATTTTTGGAAGCCTTTTTTGGAGTTGGACTAATAGTTGGCCCTACGATGGGAGCACTGTTGTTTAATGTACATTGTGTTTTCGTTTTACTAATTCATTTAACTAGTTTTTAAGTGTACAAAGTATGCAAGTAATCAAAGAAATTAATGCATTAGGTTGGTGGCTACCCTTTGCCATTCGTTGTGACTGGGGCCTTACTGTTCGTAGCTGCTATTCCAAACGCATTCGTTATACCAAAGGCTACTGAACTGAAAGATGCAGACGGGAAACCTAGTTCCGGTTATGGTGTTTTTCGAATTCTTCACATTCCTGGTGTAGTGATTGCTGCTGTTGGTGTGCTCGTAGCCGCATCAAGTACTGGTTTCGTCAATGCTACACTCGAACCTCACTTGAGACAGGTAAGTCCGCAATTCGCAATTGCAAAATATCTGTACTGTACGTATGACTGCTACCTTTACCTTGTACGATATGATTATGAAAATGATAATTCGATAAAAATCAAACGCTAAATGTCATTTAAGTTCAACTAAAAAATAGTGATTAAAAATGTTAATGTTATCCTTCTGGTTTACAGTTCGATCTGACTCCGCTCCAAACTGGAGTTATTTTCATAATTTTCGGAGGTGTGTACACGTTTGCAGCTCCGGGTTGGGGATGCTTATGTGATCGTGTCAAGAAACCGCAATACATTACTCTTGTCGGAGCAACACTCATCGCTTTGTCTTTTATGCTGATCGGGCCGGCGCCGTTTCTTCCTTTTGATACGTAATCCAAATTACTAAACTATTCTGAACCTTTAAAAAAACTTGTTCGTCGGAGTCTGTCTTTTATAGCTGTCGTCGCACCTTGCACATTTGCCGTCTTTGATTTTTTTTTCTCCTCTGAGCAACACTCATCGCTTTGTCTTTTATGCTGATCGGGCCGGCGCCGTTTCTTCCTTTTGATACGTAATCCAAATTACTAAACTATTCTGAACCTTTAAACTAGCTATCTCATCAATTCTATCCTGTCCCGTCCCATCGCCCCACGTTGCACCCCCCTTTTCTTTGATTTTAATTCTCCTCCGCAAGTCCGCAATTGTACTTAATTTAAAATATAATTAATTTTGTTATAGGAAAATTTGGTCAGTATGTCTTGGATTGGCAGTGCAGGGGTTGGGAGTTGCAGCTACATTTGTGTCTGGTTTTATACTGGCTCTTCGTTATTGCGTGTAATTTTCATGATTTTCAAAACGCTAATTTAGTATGAAAAATTAAATGAATATTAACTACTTTTAAATGCTTTCTTCCTTTAGTGAGAGCGGATTTCCAGATAATATTGCAACGTACAGTGTTGTATCAGGATTATGGACTTCCGCCCTAGCGTTTGGAATGTTTACTGGACCTTCTATTGGCGGAGCTGTGATGGATTCCGTAGGATTTCGATGGGCAACTTTATTTTTGTTTGTAGCAGCTTTGATATTGGTTAGTTTTGCGTTAGTAAACGATATAATAATTCAGGTTGAATCGTCACTTAATGTCACTGTGTGCATTTTGCAATTGGAAATACAGATACTTCTTCAAGGAACATTTATTGTAATGGGAATTTTGCAAGAGAACAATGGAGACGACCCAAGGAAACTGTCCAGAAATAACATTGAAGAGTGTGACGGTCTCTTAAATTCCCCATCTCATAGATCGAGACACAAGTCTGAGGACAATTTTCTCCAGTCTGCATACGGAACTATCTAATTCTGATACAATGTACCTGCTTAATTCGTTATTGTGTAAACAATTTGCATCGGTATGCTAATTTAAATATGAATAAAAAACAGGGTTAGGTTAGGTTAGTTGAAAGATTTGTAAAATGTTAAGAATGTGTGTGATATTTACTCAACTCATGTCGGACATGTCTACAAATCTTGACTACCGTTTCGAATAAAATGTTTTGTGCTTGTGTGACAAATCAATATGTAAGGTACAAATTACTAATTAGAATATTTTTTATAATTTTGAGTAGCACAACAACAACGGGTATAACTTAACAATGTAAACAAATGTGTGACATGATCATGATACATGACACAAACGCACAAGATGTGAAAAATCCAAACCACAGTTTATGGCTTTCATCCAAAAATTCCAATGATTGTGCTCATACGCTCAAGCTAAGTAATAAATGACGACATGGACCCCACGTCTGACACTTTCCACGAGATTATGTAGAAAGTGCACGTAGACGACTACCGCTATTTGGGCAAGGGCACATTAAACTTTTAAAGAAAGGATGGACGATGAACATACGTATTATAATTGCTTAGGAAATAAATCGTCAAATGGACCTACGCAATGCGAAACTCCTCAAATGTAACTTTTGTGTCCTTAACAAGCTGTATGAAACAGGTAAGAGAGCATTTTCAAAGTAGGAAACAGGTTTGTGAGAGCAAGCAAAAGCATCAACCGAACAAGTGAATACAGAGCACAAAATGTTCTTTTAAGCTGACAATCATAATCTAACCAATTGCACACCAACGAGACAATGCGTACTTTTACGTACGCAGTTATCTGCTTACAACGTTGAGTAAACTGTAGAACATTAAAGGAAGCGTGGGAAGTTGAGTTTGCTTCTGCAATGCAGTGGTTTCTGAGCTCACTGCCACTTTGACCTATAAAAATTTCCTCACTCACAGACTTTGTCGTGTCCCGTCGGCATCTTTTTTCCTCCCTGCTTTACAAGAACAGAGTTCAAGTTCATTTCACCCTGTGGCTTTTGTTCATCAATTGCCTGATAGTGTGCATGTGTAGTAAAAATGAGTAAATCCATGACATGACACGAGTTTTTGAAGTAATGTATATAGTAGTCGTAGTATACGAGCGAAAGGGACCTGAGTGAGAAGACCAATTTTGCGAGATGAACGGACCAAATGACCCAATGCGCGTTATGAATTAAGAACGCTTCCTGGGTGTGTTCCGCTCGTGTTTATTTCGTTTGCAACCTGCTGGCTATTCACAAATTATAAAACCTGTAAAACTCTGCTTGAATGATCTTTTTGATTATGATTCACTTTCTACGGTTTACGAGTTATTACGACGATATAAATCAGAACGGGAGAGTGTAAGACACTTTCTTTAGATTCTCATGGAAGATTTTTTTCAGGTTTTTTTTTCACACTCTTCTTGCTGGCTTTTATTCTTGATTCACCTTTTTGATAAAGTATTTTTACAGCTCTGTTTTGAACGCCTTGAGAAATTAATAATATGGATACTATAAATTAAAGATAATCCCATATTGCTCCGTTCAGTTTGCATGCAAGTCTTAAAGTGCTCATGCTGCAAATTCAGAGAAATGCCTGGTCTGGTCGTTCTTTCTTGGCTTGGTCTTCAGAAAAATGGGGAAAATGTCAAATTCGTTGTCATTCTTCACAAGAATTTGTCGAGTTGAGTTTCAAGGTTTCAGCTTTCAACCGCAATTTCTAAAATCCTGAGAAAAAGCACAGAAAGTGACAAAGTGGCAACAAAACAACAAAATGATGCTGCGAAATGACCTTTATAACAGGCCACGACTTTTGGTTTTGAAGTTGGTAGAAAGATTATTTAATTGTTTATGAAGAAGTTGGTAGTATGATAGGTTTACGATTTCATTCAAATTAGTTCTACTAAATGATCTACCGTTTACATTTTGTGCAACGTAAGGGAAAGTGAAAGAAGACTGAACCTGATGATGTGGTCATCATAAATATAATGACAATATACGACGTGCTTCCCATTCTCAATCATCATGTTTTTAGCGTAGTGATCACAATAAAATGAGATTACAGTTCAATTCCTCCACGTTACAAGAAAGGGTTGATGTCCATGTCATTAGCGAAGCATCAGTCTGCAGTTTTTTTAACAGTGTGGTCTTGTATTGCGAAATGACAAAGGGATTAGCACTTATGCACTGTGTTTGTGTTGTTGTTGGAAGAAAGTTGTAATGCCAATCTGACAACTCCCACATGTCATGTCTCGAATCTCAAATGTCTCTGCACATTTTAATCCAGTCTGAGGGTAATCACTACGCCGATGCATCTGTCATAAACATGTACACATGCAAATTACTCCTGTGGTAAAATATAATGGAAGCTTGCATGGGCGCACAAAGGTAAAGTCAAAGTCAAACCATGCCATTTGACCTACGCGTCTTCCTTTCATAAACACTAACGAGTTCAACCTCAGATTGTAATACTAAAGAGTTGTCCTTTAGCCTTTAGTACATAATCACGAAAAGTTACCAAAAGCCTCTCCTGTCTCCTGCCTAAAAGTTTCAGTCCTATGTCGTTTGTAGAGAGTGAAGACAACATTTTGCACATTTAGTCAAAGGGGCAGGCAAGGGCAAGGGCAACATTTTGATTTCATTGTTACTCATTCTAATGCGTGTTGGTGTTTTGGCTTCCTCCTTGGTTTTACAACTGGTTCGAGTTTGTTCGAACGGCTTTCTTCCTCTTGAGGATTGCGTTCGCTGTTACAAATACAAAGTGACATGACAGCAAGCCGATGATGTTGAATGTGTAGTTTGTGTACAGTACGTGCACAAGGTGAGTTCAGTCATGTGTGTGTAGGTCACCAATAGCATTTGAACGTGTGAGGGATATGCGATTGAATGTGACAAAGTGTTTTTTCGAGAGAGTTTTTGAGATAGTCTCTACGATACTGGATTATGCACGATGGCTTTTCTGTGTCCTTTGACCTCATGCGGTAGTATCTTATACCCACGGCAGAAAAAATGGAATGCAATGGTGGTGAAAGCATGACAAATTACATGATGGATGTACCACTCAAGGCCAGTTTCAAGGTGTGACTACTCGTCTTGACATTGTGACTTTGTTATGAGTTCAACTCTAAGAGACGCCTGACACCTGACAGAAGCTGAGAGAGTTCATTGCTCCATGATTTCAAAGTGATCTTACTTTTTTTTATATGGGATGAGAGTGTCAGAGCTAAATGATGATCACATCACCATCCAAAGAAAATTTCACCGAATACCTGGGCATATCTGGCTTATTCGCAAACCCATATTGCAAAAATGCATTAAAGCTTTCCAAGAAAATGTATCAAACTTTAACAAAAAGCGCAGCTGTTTTTTATAAGGTGTGACTACTCGTCTTGACATTGTGACTTTGTTATGAGTTCAACTCTAAGAGACGCCTGACACCTGACAGAAGCTGAAAGAGTTCATTGCTCCATGATTTCAAAGTGATCTTACTTTTTTTGTATGGGATGAGAGTGTCAGAGCTAAATGATGATCACATCACCATCCAAACATTTCACCGAATACCTGGGCATATCTGGCTTATTCGCAAACCCATATTGCAAAAATGCATTAAAGCTTTCCAAGAAAATGTATCAAACTTTAACAAAAAGCGCAGCTGTTTTTTTATTCATGAAAAGTGATTAGTACCTTGTGTTTCAGTTAAATGTATTAGAAAAATGAAGTTTGCTGACACTCGCTTGGAGCATCCTCAAGAAGTTCCCAGTGCTACGCCCGTAGGTTCCCATTTATGAGTGCAACTCATAGGTCCCAAATCGCGTTCTTTCCAGTTTTTGTACGTTGTCATAATAAACATCGACGAAATGATAGATAGTGCCATGACCCCACAGAAAATCAAGTAAAACCATAAGATTATACGTCGAAATCCGAAACCCTACAACAAGGAATAAGCAAATTATTCATCTTTGAAAATTTTATCAATTTTTTAGTCATTTACATTTTCCACGGAATTCTGTAACGGTAACCTACAGGAGCATCTTTTGAAGTGGTTTCTTTGACATTTGGAATGATGGCTAATGCGAAAACTCTCCTTGTGTGATTTTGGGAATCCGAGTAATAGGTATGAACTGTCATAATCAAGTGTAAAAACAGATCTACGAGAAAGCATAACCCTAAAATAAATAGAACGACGAATGAAGATGAAGGATTTTTCAACTCCGCTTCACTATCCACTCTAGAGAATAGGTTATCTTCGTTAGTTAAAGGACTTCCAGGGATGTCAACTGATAATATGCAGTTCACAACTGTATGAAATGAAGCAATGACATTTAATTTATCAATTATTCAGATGCTTTTTGAGCTTTCTGAGCATGATGCATTATGAAATTTTATAATCTTACCATTTAACATATATATGACGTAACCAGTGACTGCATGAGAAGCGATGACAATTCTTCGTGTATTTGGGTTCACTGGACGCAAACTTCCGAAAAGTGCCATTAAAATATACAATCCGTATATGGAGTACCCGATAAATCTGTGAGCTATCGCAGAATCCTGTAAACTTCTTCCGAATACACTTCTGTCGTAGTGCATCGTCGTCCATCCAGCAATGTATAGTGTAAGTACGACTGGTATGGACCATAAGTGAACCTTCAATAAATTGGGTTAAAACTGACTCAACGAAAACTGATTTGCATGAATTGGTGTAATGACCTCTTTAGAGGGAATCATAAAATCGTATATGTCAAAATAAATAATTAAACTCCTATATTCCCATCCAGTTTCATGTGTTAAAATCTTGCACTTACAAAGTACCAAATTCTGTAGTGCAAAATCCTATGTTGCATAAAGGTTTCTTTGTAATAGCGGCTGAGAAATCCGTTCAGAGGAAGCATGATAATAGTCACAATCGTCATGTACACACCGTGGACAAATCTGTTTGCCTGAATTTTATAATAACTTAAATAATTAGAATAGAAGTTGCAAGGTCATTAAGTCATTAAGCTGTAACTAATATAAACAATCGTATCGTACCGATATTACAGGATGGGCTCGGAGAACTATTCCTTTTATAATCCTGTGGGTCTTAGGTTCTCTAAAAATAACCGATGTTCAAATTAATATCATTGCCATGATTCCGATTCTTTTAATCTTCATTTCGCAATTCAATTCTACGCTTACGGTTTTGTTGTAGGAGGTGGTATCGTTGTGATGGCGGTCGTAGATGCGGTTGTAGGAGGTTTCGTAATTGGTTTTGAGGTAGTTGTTGTTTTCTTAGTAGTTGTAGTCGTCGGTCTCGTAGTAGTGGTAGTCGTCGTTGTCGTAGTAGTAGTTGTGGTTGTAGTATTCCTAGGTACCAACTTAAAACTAGGAAACGAAGAGCACAGTTGACACATATCGAATGACCTCATTCTTTTAAGATAGGATTCCAATGGTTCAATCTCCAGTTGTTCCGCATCATCTGCTGCACTTCCAGAAACCGAGCAAAGACGCTTTGCATTCAAATTAGGCTGACATGTGAAAGGGGTCTCGGAGTTCCCAACATTCGAGCCCGAATTGCATCTTCCAGTGAACCAAGGAGACAGTGATTCAACAACGTCAGGTCGACATTGTTCTTCTGTGGTATCTCCTCTACCAAACATTATGCTTTGATCTCCCACCCATGTTGGTAAACCTTCAAAGTTACAGTCTACATCTTTGGCTTCTCCTGGCTCCGGAAGTACATCATAAGCTCCGTTGAAACAGTTGTTTTTCAATATCACTGTATCGGTCAACTCTATGACTATTTATAAAACACGGAAAGGAAAGATAAATCACTGTTAATCCTTCTTCCGAGTTAACAAATGTGTCATATTGATATGCTTAACTATATAAACATTACTGTTAGGATGGCGTAGTTCTTCTACACTAGGACGTCCAATAACGTCTCTGAACCGCAAAACTACGTAAGATCTACAATGGTACGGAAAAAGCATACTTTACATAAATTATTGATCTCAATTAGTTACTTGAGTAAAGGAATCTACAAAGTGAACCAACCTAAACGTTATTGCCGTCATTTTATTGCAATAGTTTTCACTGACTCGGAAGAAAACGTTGTATTCACTGATATTGCCTTTAGGAGCAATACCGTCCTGAAAAGTTGTTTTCTTCATGTTAAAAATTGTTTTTACACTCTTTGAAGCAAAGTCCAGTTTCCCAGTCATCCTTTTGACGGACGGATCAATGATGTTATAAACCACTGCAGTGGACAGCTGTCAATTATGAACAGTGCTATAGCATTGTTAAAACTCCAATCTCTATTGCTAATCATTTATTTACACTACTAAAGTTATAAGTAATGAATATACCACAGGTTGTTTGGGATGAACTCCGGCACATGGAATCACTTGATATTTTGTGGTTTCGAAGGTTTTTCCATTTTTAGTTCCGCCGTTTGCGCATGGAAAGTCCGGAATGAATTCTCCAACATAATTATGTTGTTCATCTTCTGCTTGAATAACAAACGATAAGAATCGGTCGTCAGTCTCTAGTTTAACTCGTAGGTAACCTCTCAAATCTTTTTTCTTGTATTGTACTCCATGAATGCTCATGGTATCAACGCCAGCCGACTCTGGTTCATCTAAATCAGAATACTGATTCCAAGTATTGAGTGACCAAAACTTGTCAACTGCAGACGATTGATATTCACTCGTGAATTTGAAAGATTCTTCAGAATCCGGCGGATCGGCAGAAACTCCCAAGCATAATGCAGCATGATGTGCATTTGTTTGAGTAAATAATGCAAGCAATAAAAAAACCAACAGGTTCATATTCAAATGGTTACTTTTTCTATATTCTTTTAACATGATGTATGAAACATTGTAGCATCGTGTGCTTTTAAGTGAGGCTCCTCCTCTAAATGACCCAGTATCAATCATTTTTCATATATATTTGGTTTGTATTACTATAATGTTCATGGTAACGGTGGGATTTGAGATTCGGGAGAATTGAATAGATTTTTCGGTTGAACGATTTTCGAAACTGGGTGGAGACATGGAGACTGGATAGGCCCCAGTCGTCAAATGTAGAGAATTGAGAATAATGTATTACATTTGTATTCAAAATCATTACATTGTACTAATAACCATATTTTGTATGTGTCACACAACAGCCAAGATGTCAAGATGTCAACATCAAATTGCGATAAGCGAACGGAAAAAATGAGGATGAAGCGTGGAAGGACAACCTTGCACTAATTCGTTAAAGCTTAAACACATACACGCTTAACATAACATTCATCAAAAACAATAAGAGAAACAGAACAGGCCCGCCAGGGTTTTGCATTCCTCCATTCCTTTGACCGGCACTTATACGATCAAATAAAATGGTCTCATTCTCGTTTTTCGGCAAGTGCAAAAGAAAGATTTTTTCGTTCCAAAATGTGCCTAAAGTGAAGAAAGATTGAATACACTGCCAGGGACAGAGAACTTAGTCAGAGGACAACAATACAACGGAACAAGGCGGATCTTTGAGTGCGTTTCAGTTTGTCTTTGCATCAGGACATTGCACATTACTGGTGCATGTGCCCTCAAAGCCTACGGCATTGAGGAAGTGAAATGAATTGCGTATATCTTCCTCCCTTCGTCTTGTTCATGTCTCATCTAGGCCATTTTTTCTGTGCGAATATTTCTTCTGTTTCCTTTCTGTCGTTCTTTTTTGCACGCAGAGAAAAAAGAGTCTCAAAGCAATGTAATGGTAAACTGGTAAAATAGTGAAGTTAATGGACTTTTCTGCGAGTGTGAGCATAAGCGAAAATTGGGGGAAACAATGAACTTCACTTTCCTTTTGCTCTCCGTTACTTGTTACTTTGAAAGCTACTAAAAAAGAAAATAAATATTGTACAGTAATGACTCTGACTGAAAGACAAGTATTTTGCCATTTGAATGCAAAAATTGTACATTAGCGAATTTTCGGAGTGATGACTAATAATGACAGCTGAGACTTGAGACTTTTGGCGAATGAACAAAGTGTATGTGCAACTTGTGATTTTGCCAGAATTGAAATTTAATGCATCCGTCGACTCATGAGCTGAGTGCAAATAACGACATTTGCAACCTTGTACAAGCGAAGCACAAGTAACCTTTGTTGACTTGTATGTACTAAAATGTCATGTACTCGTTAAAAAGTTCCCATTATATTTATTTATGTGATCAAAAAGGCCAATGGCTCGTGTTCTCTCATCATGCATAATGAAAAGGACACAAATGTCAAAATGTAGTACATTTTTATGTCTTTTTTAAAATTCTAGACGCTTGTCATCTTGTATTCAACACAGATCTGAGAATCAGAACTATAATGCATCCGAGTTTTTTCACAAACATTTTCCATTCCGTGTGCACTTTTAACTTTTACTCATTCAATGCTTTTTGATGTGCTTTTCTCTTCCATTGACTTTGTGATCTTTGAAATTGGGTTTCTTTTGCTTCTTTGCTTGTATGTATGGGATTACACTTTGTGTGTGTGCTTTGCTAACAAAAATTGTAAATGGTACACACCAGAGCAGTGTTTCAAGTCTTTTCTTAGGGTATAATCTCTCTTGCACTTCTCTTTTTACAAAAATATGGCATTATAATAATGACTAAAAACGAAATGTTCAAGGTGTGAAAGCATTTAGGTCAAGCAGAAGCGCTATAAGCCAATTGACTCTCGACCATTCATCATTTTGAGACCTTGCCCGTTTGTCCACGCTTCACGCTGGCCTCGTGCCAAAGCAAATGTCTGTCTTTCAATCCTCGTTCACCAGCACTAATGGCAATTACCCACTTGTAATCAAACCTCATAAGCTTTCCTTAACTTACAGTGTTTTTGAGTCTTAATCAAACAAGCACGCCTTCATCAGCAAAAAATACAGAAAACAGCTCACACTTTCTTCCACAACAAACCGCGAAACCGCGATACACTCTGATGTAGTAAAAATAACAAAAATGCAGAGGCACGCGAGTTGCATCTCTCTCACCTCAACAACAACCTGGTGATGTGGCGATACAAACCATACAACTCAAAATTGATAGTTTTTTGCTTGTGTGAAACGTGAAACCATCAAAAGATGCATTTTCCTGTCAGCTACACACCCAACGAGGTTTTTTTTAATGTGTGGGAGAAGCTCCTGTAGTGATAATAATTTTTGACCACATTCACCACGACCACGGCACACGACTCGTATCGACATAAACACTTTTTTGCTGAATTCGTTTCATTCCTTGATTTCATTACAGTTCAATAACTTTCAAACATCAGACTGCAGCAAAAATTATCTAATTGCTCAGTTTATTCGTTCATGAAGGATTGCAAATTGCAATAATTGTTGGGCTTCTTTAAATATTTGTATGAAACTGGAATTTAGGTTAATTATTCATTTCTGCATAAACCAACTGCAATGCTAGACGGCGTAACGCACGAACGAACAGTGTGCACAGGACCGGCAAACACAATCAACCCTGAACTTGAACTTGTTCATTGCACGAATAATTTATTTCCATTGTTTTTGTTTTCAAAACGTAGTAGGCATTTCCCTTGATAAACATGCTATGTTAAACTGCAATTGCTGTAACACAATGGTACAATTCAGTTTTCCCATAAAAGGATAAGGATTTTGGAATTTTTGAGCTCATATCTTTATGGTAATGTGGTACAACCTCATTTTGTCAAGATTTTAAATTTTACTGCACAAATTCAGAAGACATAATCAGTTAATCAGCCTAAGTTGTAGCCACAGCTTAACATCATAGTGATCATTACATGTAGGTTATTTGCCGAATTCTATATTTTGACTTAGTTGCATATTATTAAAACTATTTGTTAATTTTTGACTAGGTTACATCCACTAATCCCGAAATCCCTTGGTACGTGCTACCAACCAATTTAGATTTTCTCAAACTGACCGGTAGCTCTGAGACGGGACGGGAGGGCTCCTCCTGCAGGTCCTGCAAAAGGGACAAGGGACAATTCATAATAAGGCAATATCTATCTATCATATGTGTTATATCTCATTGGCTAAGTACAAGAAAGCATAATACATTCTACATCTACTTCTGCGCTAAAACAAATTGCAAGTTGCAATCTGAGAAAGCATTTTTATAAAAACTGTGCTGTTGAATGAACATTTCAGAACAGACAAGACGTGAGTGAAAAATACGAGGACGTAATGAGGACCTTGACAAATGAGCGTGTAAGTCCGAGAGACCGACACAAATGCTGCAGGGGCTTGAGCAACTTGAGCTTGAGAGTTGGAACTTGGAAGACATCATTTCACAAAATTCCATTTCTTTCAAGAATTTAACCTACAAAAAACAATACGATGACGCGTTAGCGTTACGTTTTCTTTGTTTTAGTTTTTTGAGCTCGTCTTCCTTCCTTTGTTTTAATTTCATTTCCAGATCTTTTGGTACCGGCAGTACATCTGAACTTTGAAGGTCTGAAATAATCAAAGTATCATTAGTATGGCTCTATAACGTTTGAAACGGTGTATAACATGGTTAATCAAACTTTTACAGAGATGACCAGGCTCAATTTTAAGTATGCGACATGCGACAACAGTTCTATACGACAGCATCACTATCACCTCAAAATCCGTGTCATTGTGACACATAACGACTCAGTTAAGATGAGACTGAGACGGAAGAAGTCAATTCCCTTTTGCTTTTCAGAACCGTGTGTAAAGTACTGAAGAAGCTCACAAAATGCAGTGTAAATGCGAATTTAAATGCGTGCACGCTCAAATTCGTATTTATATTTTCATAGCGCATGCCATTTAATTTCAGAAAGTACAGTGAATATAGTGACACACAAGCCAATTTATTGTGCATCCCATTTCATCCACTCACGGTCTTTGCAGATTAGGTCTTATTACGTCCTTTTGCCCCAATTGAAATATAAAACAGAATATTTAATTACAGCTTAAGTGCTTGCTGTGGTCAAGAAACATTCCACACTTTCTCGTGCTATAAGGTTGGAATTTGCGCATCCTGAACCATAGCTAAAAAACATACGTTGGAAGTTGGAATTAAGCATTCACGTTCGCATTAGGAGCGTGCCTATAAAATGATATAGCTTGAACTTAAACATACTCTTTAACTGTGTTTGTATACGTTTGCAATTTACTTAGACAATAGAAAAGGGTTAACTGAACAGAGGATTCCTCAAGAAAAACTAAGTTTACCACTCTCTGTGTATCTGATGCGCATTAGACCTGAAGTGACCCTTATCATCTCAACACATCTCTCATCTGCAGAGATTGCTCTCTGCAACACACGTTGGCTTCATCCTTCACAATCTCAAGTAGACTATTATTGGCTCATGTCTAAGGAGCTTAAGTGTTTCAGGCATGTTGTTCAATTGTTCTCTCTTTTCTTCTTTTCTATATTGAATTCACGTCTTCATTTATTGCCTTATTTGGAAAGAACATTACCATTTTGCTGATTTTAGCTTTCCACTCAGTCAGTCAAACCAGCTCATAATTTCCACTTTTCACACATTGAACTACATTTTTTTGTAATAGAGGCTTTAAAAAGCTTCTATAATCCATCGTTTGTTGATTTATTTTCTTACTGATTAAATGAGAGTAGGAATCAGTAATATCAGATCTAGTTTGGTTTGGACAGGAATAATATAATGGATTATTTGAAAAGACTGAAAATACAAATACGTTTGCGAATTTCCTTTCTTAATATAAATTCGATAATAATTCAATTACAGGGTAATTTTCAGGTTTTGTGATCATGCTGTTGTGTATCACAGTCAATGTGTGTTCGTGTTCAGTGTTAGGCAAGCGAGGATGCATTATCTGATGGATTAAATGAACTTGCCATTGCCACTATTTACTTCCTTACCTTCTTACTTACCCATCCAGAATGAAGGAGAGGGCAAAATGGCAAACAACCAGTAACACACATGATGCTAAACATTATGATCATTATGTTACTTTGTATGGTTTGAAATGCATCTTCTTCATTCTTGATATATTCATTACATTGTTGTAAAAAGTATACAACGAGTGCAAAGGCAAAGTGCAAAGAATGCAATGAAAATGTTGCACTGTGACTTGCTCATCTTCATCATTGTCTTTTACGATTTGACTTACTATATTATATGTTTTGCAGAAAATGTGTCTTGATGACTATTCATGATAAACAGATCCACATCATTTCCATTACTCATTTCCTATGAGATTTACATCTTAATTTTTTATTTTGTAGTTAGCAGAAAGCATAAAGCTTGTGTTTTACGATAAATGCGAAAGAATACTACGATGTAGGATTTCATAGGCAAAAAATGACTCAAAATGTGTTTGCCCGCCGTGTTGTATGCACAGACGGAAAAAATCACTAACAGGCACGTTTTCATAGTTTCATTCATGATACAAAGACACTAAAAGGGCCTGTAAGGCAAAACGCCATGGGATATGTTATGAACACGAAGCTGTGAGGCATATATGTGGCATATCCTGACATTTTGCATCCGTTTCATTCGTGAATTCACATGAGAAAGAGAGAATGTGTAACATCTTTCGAATGCGCTCAGTATTCAGTACTTTTGCGTGGTGCTACAAGAAGAGAAAGAGAGACAAGGAGAGAGAAACAAAGATGCATTGCCATTGCTATTCCTTGCCAATTGGGATGCTCAATGTACAATATGTACCTGACACAAACACCCAAGTAAGGAACGATTATAGCTGTTGTAAAGTTGGATCCCTTCGTGCTTTCTCACTCGTTCAGAAAGAACGTGCTCCTTCGCCACATTGCCACAGATCATATGGTCAAGACTCACATGTTTTTACCACATAAAGCACTTGCAACATTTGAGGAAAGGGTGTAATGGGAAAAAAACCGGTTAGAGAAACCAAATTGCTGGCACATTTTAAGGAGCGTGAGCATCCGCAGAACGTCTCAGTTTCGCTTTGAACCTCGTGAGGAAATCATCTTTTAAAGAGCTTCAAGTCTCTCGACCTTCGGTCACAAAAGCAAAGTCACAATGAAGTCTGTTTTGTCAGTGTCTGCTTTCCTCATCGGCCTTACTTTGGCCAGTGCCGGTAAACCTCAAGATGGAATGACCGATCCAAATGGTCAATGGGCTGCTCCCCGCGGTGGATACGGCGGCTACGGCTGGGGCGGTGACTACGCTCTCCAGACCATCATCTTTGTTGGAATCCCACTTCTCATCATCCCACTTCTCTTCCTCTGGCCATGGCTCCTCCATGGAGGTGGTCACGGATACGGACACCACGGAGGATATGGAGGACATCACGGAGGATATGGACACCACGGAGGATACGCTCGCTCTGCCACTGACAACCTTCAGAGAAAGACCGACAACCTTTCTCAACAAATCTTGTCCAAGCTGTAAATGGTAAGCCGTGACTCGCATTCGTACAAAACTCGAATCTCCGTGCCATTCTTTAGTCTGATTTTGAAACCGTTCATTTGTACATAACGACATATTTATGATTTAAGCACGTTTTATCAATTAGTAGATTCGTGCTTCGAACTTTCGTTTTAGCGGTCAATTGGTTAATTCCACCGCACCGGATATCATCTAAGTTTCTTGGTTTCATCTTTCATTCATCTATGCTAAGCAATACTTCTGATTGTATTTGCAGGTAACTTCGCCTTAACTTCATCATTAACCAAAGATGACCTGCAGCCGGACTCCGAAATAGCTTCAAAGTGACTTTCTTGGACTCTAGCCGCCCAAATCTTCCATATTTTTACCCTCGCCATGCGCCAGTCATGATGCTATACTTTACTTTTCATACGGGACGCCGAAGAAGCATCCTAATTTCAAGTTTCCTCCTCTACGCATCTCCAAGTCTGACTTTCCCCTGACAAAAAGTCCTCTCGATTCTTCAAATCTGGAAGAAACTATTTATTTCCCCCTCTCCCAATCTTTACTACCGACTGTCTTGACTTTGTTAACATCATTTCTATACTTTTTGACTTTCCACAATTTATTTTTGTATACTGACTGTGTTCTGTCTGTCTTTCTCAGACTCCCCTGCCTTACCAATCGCAACGAACTCAACTACGAATATTTATTATATTTTTGTACTAGAGTTTTTTGTTATGTAATTTTTTATTGTTGTTATCTCCTGGGCTTGTGCATAAAATTGTCCAGACTGTTGTTTGTTTCTTATATATCGTCAACTTTTGTTACCTGTTTTCATTTATTTTTCAAAGCAGAGCAGCACAACCAAATGAAAGCTCATCTCCTCTCATATATAAAGGCGACGATGAAACAATGTTTCATTCGCGCTATACGCAAATAAGACCTTGAGGTCATGTCATGTGTAAATCTGCAAAACTATTAAAGATGAAAGAAACTTTTTTATGTGTTTACTAGTGCAGAACGCGCACTGCCTTCATTCTCTCGCCTGCTTAGTTAAATGGCAAAACATTCTTCTTGAAGGATTAAGTTCGACACAGTGATACATTGATGATGATCATGATCCTTTAAAGGAGAATTAAACTTATGCTTTTGACTCTTGTGGGCGTGAGAGTATCACCTTTGTGCATCTCAAATGGAAGCCAAGTAACCAAGTAGCCAGCGCGTGCACCCTCGATACGTCCACTGAGCGCCTAATTAATTCAGTCGAGTTCACACGCTCACCCTGCGTTTTTTCCCCAACTATAAACATTTAACAAGATGCTCTTTTTAACTGTTTAAGGGAAATTAAGTGTATTTTTTCAAAATGTAAATGCAATTAGGTGATATTGATTGATTATTATGGAACATCCCTTATTTATTGCTCCTGTCAGTGTCATCTCCCTGTCTCGGTCCTGTCATCCTGTCGTCTTCCTGCAACTTCGCAAATCCTGGAAGATTGGTTCGGGTTTAACTATATATGGTCAGTACAATAATGTGTAACTATGTGGCACACAAATTTTAAACTTTGCACGGCATCGAACCGATAAAAATGAAAGGAAACCCTTCTCATTCTCATACAATATCATTTTTGAATATAATCCGTGGTTTTTAACGAATGCAATCTGGAACCCATTGTTCACGTGATTCACATCATGCTAACAAAAAGTAACAAAACACCTCAAGCCATACAGTCATACTTATACCTAACCTACTACGTACTAAAGTGCATATTAAAATGGGAAAACGGTAAACTTTTATATCACAAAACGCAAGGGACGAGACGAGAGGACGAGAGTGTAAATTATCTCGTTTGTATGCGATTCGGTAAAGCTAAGGTTGCATACAGAATGGCGTGTCAAGTTTGAAATTAACTCCTGCTGTGCCATTTTGTCATTTTACACTTTGTTGTTAGTTGTTGTCTCCGAGATTCGAGATGTGTGACCTTCCTACAAGTTCAAATGTCACTGTGCCATGCCATGAGGATTCATTTTTGAATGTCTCAAAATGTGAACAAGTTGACAGTCGACACGTTCAGATTCAACTGATTCAATAAACTCAAGAACAAAACGGAACTGAGGACTGTGAGGACTGCTGAGTGCTGAGGACTGAGGACTGAGAACTGAGATTCTGAGATGTTTGAAATGACGACGACGTTTGGAACTACAATTGCAAGCAACCAGACAACTGGACATATAACTGGAGTTGTAGATAATATCACATTCGAATAAATACCATGAGTGGCTAAATCTTTTAACATTTAAGATGAAATGGAATTCGCCGTTTTAGATAATTACGATTTACGAACCCAAAGTGAAAGTGAAACATCTGAAATAGTAAACTCAGTTTCAGACAAGCTTTGGCATCGACAGCTTGCAGTTACAGCTTACTTACAGCTCAATAAGACAGGTTTTGCATAATTTGACAACTCAAAGCACACCAGCACACGACATACAAAAGCCCAAATTAATGGAATAATCACAACTAAGAAAATAAAATAGTTTAGTTCAATTTTATTCTAACTTTAGCAATAATTATCAGACTGTCGTCACAATTATTGACAATAAATTGAAGTCTACGTTTAGTTTCTATAGCTTTAAAGCCTCAAGCGACTCGGACCAGGTCAGAGGTCAGTCAGAAAATCCGAATACGCTAGGTGAAAAGCTCAGTTGCATTAGTTTACTATAGTTAACATTCTTTGTTTAAACTCCACCGTCAGAACCCAGAAGACCCACATTTTGTCAAAATTATGTTTACGCATGCCCCATAAACTCGATATTCGTTACAAAACGTCGTTTTAATTCAAATGATTG
>JABASF010001249.1:0-24481 GCA_019776145.1 Harlomillsia oculata | reverse complement strand
CAAGTACAGTGTGTCATTTAATGGTACATTAAAATAACCCAACCAATAAATATGTTGATGTCCATATGGAACATCCAATCATAGTAAATCAGTCAATGTAAATCTAATGTTTAATGTACACAAAATAGCTCAAAGACTTAGTCCTAAATAAAACAAACTAAAAAAAAAGCTAAAACTAAAAAATAAAAACTAAGCTCCGTAAAACTAAAAACTCCATGAACCTCCAGGACCACAATTTAAAAAATATGGAATGAGAAAACGAAATCCCGTTCCTTCACAATTCCTTCACATTGATTGTAATTCTGATATTTTTGAACTATATTTACTCATTAAAATCAAAAAGTAAAATATAACAATAACAAACCATTTATTTGTTCACTCATCCTTGAGCTGGATCCAGAAGGATTCGACGGAGTGAGAATACTATGTCAGTAGAGGAAATATGGATTGTCAACCTTATGTGAAAATGGGAACCAACGACAATGAGAATCGAGGTGTTATGTTGTAATTGAATGTTGAATCGAAACGATGCGAATGAATGGCCAATATGAAGTTTGTCACTTTTATGCTTTACTTGGACTACATTTCCACTTCTCAGAAGCCGAAACTTGCAGAAACAGGCAATGGGAAAAGGAGCAAAGGAAGAAAAGTCGGTGTGCGGCGTGCGAGGTCGTGCTTCGCGAGAAGTCTCAATTCTTTCTTTGTCTCTCGTCATTGTCATAAGCCTCTCATTACGACTATATTATATGACATTAATGCCTCAATAAAGTTGACTTTTTTCCCCTAGCGACCTGTATAATTTGAGATTCGATAATATAAAAATATAGTCTTAAAAAAATTAGTAAAAGAATCCCTTCCACTGTGCATTTTATGTGGATCATGGATCATGCGTGTTTCAATTCTTATTTTCATTATCGGAATTATGAATATGAATTTGTATGAGTTTTCATTTTTTGTGCGATTGATCTGAACACATGATTCGTATTAATGGCATCTAATTACTTGATAATTAATTTCATAAAAATTAAAATAATTAAAGATGAAGGATTTAAGAGGAGGTTGCCAAGCCGGGGCATAGTGAGGAAACAAGGGATTTTTTGAGGTGTGCGCGGCGATCCGCCCCTTCCAGCCACGATTACCACACGGCTCAATCTCGTTGGTTCCTTCCTTCTCAGACCGCACGCACCGGCTTTCCCATTGCTTTTAGCCTAAGCTCAACTCAATGAAGGAGCATTGAACATACGACATTTGTTCGACAAACTTGAGGATTTGCCACCTCGTCGTCCTTCTCGTCATTCCGATTTTCGGGTTTTGACGCTCTTCTATAGCTGAATCATAAGGAGGTGAATTTGGTAACTTGGAAACCTCCAGGTCATCAGGTCAGTTTTGGTTTATATCTTAACGTTATTTTAGAACTATTTGATTCATTTTTCTGTTCGTTCCTTCGCATCTGAGAATTGATTGATTGACAAATTTATTGTGTTCAAGGCCGGTCGATCGTAGGTTTATTTTATTTTGTTTAGAATTAGGATTTTGTACTTAGTTGTGTTCTATTTTAATATTTTGAATAAGGACGGAATTGATAGGGACGTTTTTGATAGTTATTTATTAATTTGTTCTTGACTGTACAGGCAGGATGGCCTACCACACTGGTTTACTGTCCACCTTACTGGTAATCCTTATATGGACAAGTTCGAGTCATGGACATGGTCCTTCGAAGATTGAAGATTTGACAGTGCTATCTGTACAAAGAACGATTGATATAGCATCCCAGTTGGTTCAGATGAGCCACAAGATGAAGGTGGAGAACACTAATGCTCCTCCGGTGAAAAGCTTTTTGTTCACTATCGAACCGGGAATGAAGGACCATGTGTCATTTGTGGGGGCCACTATGAACAAGGATGGCAGACCTGTCACATTGACGACTACTCCGACGCTCCTCCATGCTCAGAGCACTGGGTTGGCTTACGTCGTGGAACTTCCGCAAGAGCTGGTCAAAGGGAAATCCGTTGATGTGGATGTCGAAATGGTCCTCACCAGGTATTTGGTCCCGTTCCCAGAGTCTATTCGACAACAGGATAAACAGTTGGTCAAGTTTGTTGGGAACCATTATTTGTATTCACCATACCGTGTGGTGAAGCAAACAACTGACGTTGTCCTCAGCTCCAATCACGTCGAGTCCTTTACCAAACTCAAGCCATCGTCACATTCCGACACGACCGTTACGTTTGGACCTTACGAAAACATCGGACCTTGGTCCATCAGTGAATGTGTCGTTCATTCCGAGAACAACAGTCCGTTCTTAGTTGTTACCAAATTGGAAAGGACCATTGAGGTTTCACATTGGGGAAACATTGCTGTTGAGGAAAAGATTGAGATTGTACATACCGGTGCTAAACTTAAGGTGAGACTCTTCATTATTACTATTGTTGGTATTGGAAAAGTGTCGTTATTATATAAAGTTTGAGTACAATTGTTGGGTCGTTGATTTCAGGGTTCATTTTCTCGGTTTGACTACCAGCGGGAACACAATTCTGGAATATCATCAATTAAAGCCTTCAAGACCATTCTTCCAGCTTCTGCTCGAGACGTTTACTACCGAGACGACATTGGGAACATTTCTACATCCAACATGTGGGTAAAACACGACTGGGTGGAGTTGACCTTGCGACCTCGTTTCCCACTTTTTGGTGGCTGGAAGACACGATACGTCGTCGGATATAACGTTCCTTCCTACGAGTACCTCTACAATAAAGGATCCGACTATCGACTCAAAATGCGAGTCGTTGATCACGTTTTTGACACGATGGTGGTGGACGACTTGACCGTGAAGATCATTTTGCCGGAAGGATCCAATGATATCAAAGTAAAGACGCCATTTACAATGAAGGAGTTACCGCGATCTCTTCACCTCACTTATTTGGATATTTCTGGGCGTCCCGTGATCACAATGACTGGACGCAATTTTGTGGAGAACCACATTCAAGACTTATCGCTTGATTATACATTCCCAAAGGTATACGGTGAATAACGTTTCTTTAACATTCTATATTAGAGTGCTAAGAGTCACATTCAAGTAGAAACTGTTAAATGGATGTGTGCTTTTTGGTTTACAGCTTTACATGTTGAGAGAGCCAATGCTTGTGATTGGAGCGTTTATTCTTCTTTTCTTGACTGTTATCATTTGTGTTCGCTTGGATTTCTCAATTTCCCATTCTGCTGGGACGAAAGGGTCAGGAGGCAAGGGGAATAATGCATTAAGCGGAGCGAATGCCTCGGCGGTGGAATCAGTTTTGCGCCGACATGGGAAACGGGCTTCTGTCTATGAAAATTTTGATGCTGCTATGTCCAAATGTAAGACAACAAAAGATCCGGCTTCCTTTCATAGTTCCTTGAAAGCACTCACACAAGAACACAAGAGCGAAACACAGGGGATCAATGAAGTCATGACCAGCTTGAGAACAACATCACCTGAATTGGCCGAAACGTAATGATCAACAAATTCCGACCTTTATTAAGGTTCTAAATACTATGCCAATAGATATAATGAATGCTTTACAATTCCTATTCTTTCTGATAGTATAACGGAGCTCCAGAGATATGATCGTGGATTATGGGAAGTATACGTGCTTTATTCTCAAGCAGTTGAAAAGATCGCGACTGGGAAAATTTCAAAACAACAGTTTTTACAGGACGATGCCATCTTCAACAAGAAGCGAGATGAGTTGGCAGAAAAAGTCAATCAAGTAATGAAATCACTCTAAAAAGTCTTAAGTTTCGACGTGTGAATAAGTATAAAAGAGTGATTTGGTCATTGTTATTTTATAAAATTCACATTTCTGACATTTTCTTCTTCATAAGGACTCATGTCTATCAACATCGACAGTAAAATACCATCTGCATAATAAAAAAATAATTTATGAATCCAAATGTTCCCTTCTTTCATATTTTAAAAACATTCTGTAAAAATCATTAAACAAAATAAAAAGTAATGAAATGTTTGTACTACGTACTGTAATCGAATGACCGTAATGTTTCTACCATTATGTCAGGAATAAATGTATTCCATATTTATTTGCATGAGTAGTTCTAAGTTGATCATGTAATTTGGAAACAGGATTTTCTAAAGAAACATTACACATGGCCCGGTTCTTTGTTCAAACTACAATAATTTATTTCAACAACACAAATATTCGATCACTTGAAGTGTCAGTTTAATCAAGCAATGCGACTACTGAATAATTAAAGGTTAAGATTATACAACGGATAGTTACATATTAAAATAATTGATTATTGCGTACTTCATGTTTATGATTATATTGGTTACAAAGGATAACACTTTACAGGCTCAATTATAATACTATTGATACGTGGTACAGCTATTTTGATATCACAGATACATTGAGATGAATTGGCTCGGATAAAGCGAGCTCGTTTGATTGTTATTCTAATCAGGTTTTGAAGGTGTGGTGGGTGCTGTCGTAGCAGAGAATCGACAGAGTCCATTGCTCATAACTTTACTTCCAAGATAAGGAATCAAACGGTCTCTGTCCAGAGGTGTCACGAAACGCCGTGCCTTATAAAAATTACAAATAGCATACAATTCAAGGTCATATAGTCATTATTAAAGTCATTACCAGTGTTGAATGAACCTACCTGTTTGATCCAGGAAGAATGCATGCATTGAGTAGCAGTCCAGCGCTCTCTCGGGTTGGTGAGAAGTAGTCGTCGAATAAGCTGCTTTGCCTCAAGAGAGATCCCTTTGAAAGGTTCCAGTCCGAAGCGAAAGTGTCCATTGATGATGTTGGCACTCATTTTATCAAAATGATCATGAACAAAGGGAAGTGTTCCACTCAATACAACGTATAGCAACACGCCGACACTCCACATGTCAGATGCGACTGAACATTTTTGTCGCAACAGAACTTCGGGGGATGCGAACTCAAAACATGGCAAAGTCTGAGGTAAACAATCCGGAGAGCCTTCTGCTACGTAACACGCATCTCCAAAGTCGACCAGTTTTACTCTCGGCGGAAGGACGGATTTGTCTATCATCACGTTCGTAGGCTGTGAATCATCATTAAGATATTCAGTTAGTATATTATGCATAATTAAATAATTACATTCAATTGTTTACAAAGTACTTCAACACTTTAAATCAACTCACTTCAATATCCAAATGAGCAATTTCCAATGAGTGAATATACTCAAGAGCTTGAAACATTTGGAGCATGAGGTTCGAAACTGTGTACTCCATGTACAAGTCTTGTTCACAGAGGAAGGCGAGGAGTCTCGGCCCATTCACGCTAAATCAAACAAACCATGAATACGTAATCTGAGTGTTTTATAATGCAACTTCACAGTTGACTGTCTTTTATAATATAACAACTTACTGCTCCATGAGAATAGCGGAATACGATGACGTTTCACAGAAAGAATGACCCTTGACTACATTGATATGGGAAATGGCAGAAAGAATTTGAAATTCTTTAACAATCAGTTGCTTCTTCCATCGTCTTCGATGTACTAACTTGACAGCTACCTCCTGCCCACTCGCCACTTCTTGACATTTTCGTACTACACTAAATCGTCCGCGCTCAATGTCTTCTAGTTCCACCCACTTTTTGTGAAACTCATCCATTAGTTCTTCACATTTTGAGGACCTTTGACTTGAAGGTTCAGGTTTGATGTCATCCGTTTCTTCTTCATGCGCACACGTTGAGCTGTTGGAACTACTTATACCACCAGTTCCATTAAAAGACGACGAATCATTCATTGCAGATCGAATAATAACAGGCTCGGAAGGGAGCGAAGGCTCGCTTCTAGTCGATCCTTCCCCATGTGCAATGATTCGGAACGAGTACATGTGACCTGGTGTCAGATGCTGCACCTTGACCTGACAGTCTGCTACTACCGCGCAACTGGTCCACACTTCAGATTCCGCGATGCAATGTTGCACTGTATAGAATTTGATGACAGTGGAGCGGTGTGTTGACGAAGCGGTGGTACTGTCGTTTTGACTGTGAGTCCACGTAAGTTCTACCCAGTCTTTTTCCTGTGAGGCTACTTCAGGCCTGGTCGTTTGCGATGGAGCAACAGCTGCACATTTTCAAACAACGACAGCGTTACACTCAAACAATTTATAACGAAATGAATGCATGAATTAATATGTACTAATTATTTCAAGTAAAAGAAGTAATGAAATAGCTCTGCATTTTTCGTACCTATGATTGTCAAAACTGCGGACGTGGAAGAACTTCCAGCATCATTGGTGGCAATACAAGTGTACCTGCTGGAGTCGGTGAGTCGGCTTTGGTGAATTGTCAACGAACAAATGCCGTCAATCTCATTGTGCTGAACAATGTGTCTAGAACTGGAACGAACTGCATGACCAAAAGCATCTTTCCAAGTAACAACCGGAGGTTCTACTTCCTTCCCGTTACTGACGAGCTGGCATTGCAACACAGCTTCATCGCCACTCACGCATTTGACGTTCCTCAACTCATGGCAAAAGACAGGAACCATTTCGTCGAACAAGTCCATGACATTTTCCGTGGACCCAGTCACGACCAGGCCGTCCTTGTCTATACCTGAACAAGTGGTATTGCTTCCTCCGGCAACTCTTCGATTGAAACTTGGTTTGCGAAACCGAAAATAAGCTCGGAGTTTCTTTTCGTTGTACTGCAGGACGTTTGCCGGGAGCCACCCGTCTTCGTTGGGATAAATAAGCTTGCGAATGAAGTAATATCCTTTGTCCGGATCCACACCAAGAATTTGCACAGACTCTCCTTTCACCACACTAACTTCCTCCTGCTGGATGGATTGAAAATCCACTAGAACCCTCACAACCGAACCGGGCGGAATCGGAATGCCCTTGGCACCAGTTGCCCCGTCATTCTGTTCATAACACAGACATCGAAAAAGTTTCATAAACTATTCACTAATTTCCACTAATATTAATTTCATGATTCATTATTCGTCAACTATTTTTAATTATTGCATTATTACTGGATTAGTATTTGTTAATGAGAGCTCAATAAAAAATTAGCTCATGCATCTTCGTTAATTTCTTTCATTTGTCAGTTTTATGATAAAAGTTAGTACGTTACGTACAATGTAATACTAGACACTAAATTATTGCGCATGTGCCGTTACCGTAGTTGTTGCTATGATCTAACGAATAGAGTGATTAAGTTAGTTGACAGCCACCCCATACCTGAAAATGAACGAATGCCCAATGCTCATGAATGTACCCATGATACACGAATATGCCGACAATGCAAGCAGCCAAAATAAACCATGCACAAATGTATCCCAATCCCAACCCAACCGAACCCAACACCAACCAAACCTAGTAGCAGATTCCAACCGAATTTGGGACACATGCAGAGTTATTATGAGTTGATGTACTAAAAGCGAAGGAGCCAAATCAGTTTGGTTTGGTGTGGCTTTAAAAGTACCCATTTTTGTGCCGAGCTAGTTTCAGACCAGCGACGACTCAGAGCACCCAAATCACCAGCCAAATCTTCAGTTGTGGCCTGTGTCGTGCCAATCGTCGTTGCAAAGCGCCCTTGACTTCCACGACCACCTTTGCGTAAACTGTTTCTCCAGCCGTTGAGCATAGTGACCTTGTTCCCTTTGCCATTGCCATTGGTCACATTGACCCCCGTGTCAGGTTCAATGATTACTGCAGCTAACTGCGGCGACGACAAGGAAGTCGCATTCAGTCTGTTCATTGCATGCTGATGACCTTTACGACAAGTCCAGTTTGGAATTGCAGTGACCTGGTCACCATTCCCTGACGGTAAATGTTTGTGCTGTGCGTGCGGAGAACAAGTGCGACAAGCAGAGCTATTCATCGTAGGGTCAGTGCTAGTCCAAAGGTCAGGAGCAGAGCTACAAAGCAAATCACACATAGGCAGGTCAGACGTCAAACAACACACGAATCACGTCTCATGCACAATCAACAATTAAACAACAAACAAAAGTTGTCAAACCATACCGAAACGCACAAACAAAGTAGTTAAAACACATAAACTACGTTAGTAAACATAATAATTCAACAAAGAACACAATAATAGCAAATCAACGAAAACAACTTAATGAAGTACAGTATAATTACTTAATTAGCTATGCTAAATAACTACTTAATGGGCCCAACACACAAACACAAAATACTACAAACAATATTACTAAACAAAAGAGGAAACAAACAATACGCACACAGGGAAAAAAACATAAATTTCTGTTGAAAAGCTGACAGTTGACTGAGAATGCCACCCATAAAAACAGTGAGCGAGAATAAACAACTTGTAATTTTTTAGGAAAATCAGTCAATATATATTTTGTTTTCTAAGATTTCTCATAATCTGCTTCAAACGTTTCTCTTATAATTTAGTTACAAGTACAATATACTATATACGTAGCTCTTCGTAAAACATCTTCCTGCTTTTTTTCAACTTCTCCACATCCCGTTTCTTCTCGCTCAGTTAACAAAGACAATGCAATGTAAAGACAATCATGAATCATAATCATAATAATTATGATAAGCACTTAAATATATTATACATGTTGTAACACTCTATCAGACCTACGACAAAATGTTAAAAATAATAATACTAATATCAATGAATTAAATGATAGCACGTAGTAACATCCGTTATTCTACTACTTATAATAGAATTTTCAAGTACAATTCAATTGGATTATTAGATTTAAAATGTTAGAGCGTCATCAAATTCACATTCATTCCTTATCATCCGAGGTTTCATTCCAACTACATGACTTAATGTGAGAATGAATACGTAAAAACATTGTCGTCGTTGTCCACAACAATAATCAATACAGGGATGAAAATGTGTCACATTGTCCGATTACATTGTCCAAGAATTTAAAAACATCAACAATATATAAAGCAGCAGTTCTTATACTTATAATATGTACTACACAGTTAAGTACGTTAGAATTGCAAAGTACACGTAATAAATTAACGATTGATGTTATTTCAAGTTCAACAATGCAAAAGAAACGTGATTGTTGCATTTGTATGTAGTAGCAGTTCGATAGTTTGACATATCAAGGTAACCATAAATTAATATTATACACCAGCGTTCACATTATACATTGTACAGCTAAATTGAATAGACCATTCGTGAAACTTGTTCACGTTCGCGATTCGCGTTATCACGTCAAAAAAAGTAAATAGTATATATAGTAGTATTAAATACGATTGAAACAAAATAAATTGCGTTACTATTGATTGCTCTCCTTAATTGTATCAATTAATACTTTGTTGCTGTTGAGAATTAAGTAATACAAATGTAATGTACATAGTAATCATTAATCAAATATTATAAGATCGATTCAACAGTGCTAAAAAGTCTATCAATAAGTTTTTCATTATTCGTCATTCGTCATTGGCAAATTTTGAGCTGGGTGGGCAGTTGGCAAAAAACTCAACACATGATTATATTTTAGCTTCATTTCATTCGTTCAAAATTTAAAAAAAAAATATTTTTTTAAAAAATATTACATCATATATCAAAACTTGGCAAAACGATTTACCGAGAGTATTCACATTTTAGTTTTTTAGGGCGAAATTAGACGAAAAGGTGAAGAAAACAAAAATGGAAACTTTGCAAAATTGGCAAATGCGCACATTTCGAAGACTTGTTAGACAAATCGGCACAGCCAGCCTTTGCCACAAATCTTGGTAGTCCTGAATTACACTAAAGAAACATGAGGGAAGGGTCCAAATGCGTCAAAAAGTTTAAAATATAGTACATTCAATAGTACTTTGCAAAAATTAAAAAAGGAATTGATTTTGGCAAATCTGAAGCTACGAAATAATAAGAATATTTTGGAAAACGGAGAAAGAAAGAGACGTCGAATATTTGGGTTGGGAAACGTGCTTGTTCGCACGCTAACGACAAGGGAATTGGTTTACAATCGACGCCATTTCATTAGTAATTAGTTAAATATTACTAATCTTAACACTAAGAATAGCCTTATTATTAAAGTTTTTAAAGTCGTCGTTCTAACATTTTTCGTTTAAACTAAGATTTCAGCCTATTTTCTTCTCCTTTTTCCGTAGGTCCTACACGTATAATAAGTTAACAGTGTAATGGTACTAGTATAAGTATTATTTAGACTGACATGACACAAGTATACTTATTTATGGGACAAAATGACATCGTCAAAGCCTCAGCATATGCCATTGGGAGTAATTTACAGTAATAATGAATAATTAATCCTAATTAGTACTTTAGATCTAACGGTAACACGTATTTGAAAAAAGAGATCCGCAGCAAAAGAGACAGAGAATAAACCATCAGTTTGTTTTTGTTGTGGTAGTTTTGGAGTTTTGTTCCTAATACTAATTAAAAATTGTGTTCCTTCACTAAGTTAATGTACTAATGGTAGAATTAGTTTGTCATTTGTGTGTTGTTCACAAGAGGTTGACAATTGACATTACTGACTTACACAACTGACATGCCCTGACGAGATTTTGAAAGGACGATAGAATGAGAAAGAGACAGAGACATAGAGTGTCAACTTACACTTCTTTGGTCAACTGATTCTTTTGGTATTTGATTGGGGACTGGATGGCTTTGAGGAAATCCTTTTGTGTTTGCAGAATCCGCTCCAACTGACTGATCCATTCGTCATGAGTTGACATGGATGGCGCCTGACAAACGTATGCCAACGTTTGCTTCCGAGGATCTGTAGACCGCAATAGGAATTTGCAACCGTCTCCGTCGTCCACAGATTCTGTCAAACTCATCTTGTTGACCTGGAACGCGAATACCAAAAACCGCACCTTCATTAACTAATTCAATTACTCTTCCATTCTCTTCTCATTAGCCTCACAGATTTTTGTTCACAATGAGTCCTGAGTTCTGAGTCAAGTTATCACAACAACGAGTCACTCCTCAAACTAAATAATTCAATACTTGGAATCTGCAAATATTCAGCTATTAAATAACTTTCTGGCCATTACAGCATCGCTTCATGCTCCTACTTGCAAACGAGCAACAAAATTGAACAGAAGAAATCTGTGCAACTTACTTGAATATGAGCTTTGTAGACATATCTAGGATTTGAGAATTGAGTTTTCTTGCCAACAGCTTCACTGAAGATGATGCTCTGTTCAAAAAAGAAGACTTGCAGTTCCTTCCCTTTGAAGTTGAGAGCGGACGTCCCTTCACTGCAAACTAATGGGCCGAAAAGTAACAGCTTTCCTTGTGCTGTGATCTTCCCCTGCAAAATTCATCACAATAAAAATTCTTATTTTTACTCGTAAATACTCCTATATGGATACAGTAATTCCTTAAGTTACAGGAACAGGAAATTTAAAAAGAACGCACGTCAAATCCTTGAAGTCTACCAACATTCATCATGTCGTTGGCTTCTTTGGGTACAATGTGCATCACCTACAACAGAAACATGAAGCAAATGACTTTCACGATTGCGTAATTATAATTACTATATATTACGGACATAATTACAGCATTAGTACTAGAGAGACATAAGAGTAAGAGATGGGATAAAAAGAAAGAACAACTGACTCGAGTGGCATGTTTGAGCATGTCGATCTCCTCTGGAATCCCAATTCGCTCGGTGTATTTGAGAATGTCTTTGAGCAGCAGCTGGTATTTCATGATCCGCTGGACCGGCTTGATGAGCAAATCACACAATGTCAACTTGTGACCTAACTTTTGGCGAATTTCCTGATTTAAAAAACAGAACTTCCTCATCTTTCTCGTCAATCTCGTACAAATAAATGTAAGAACATTATTTGAATTTTGTCAACTTACTTCAAAGTACGTGTCGATATAATCTGACACAATGAACTCTGACATGGGTTTATTTTGGCAGTAGACGACGTACATGTGCAATTTTCGCTCATACTTTTTGAACAGACGGCCTAACTCTTCCGGGTGTTCGATACAATCGTCCAAGGCTTTTGAGAAGATGCTAGAGAGAGCAATGAAAAGAGAAAAAGGTGGAGAATTATGTACCCACCAGACTCTGAAAACATATAAGAACTAACATTATGTAATAAAATGTAGCATTACTCTCTGTGCCATTCATAAATGGCCATTAGATTCCCAAAGATGATCTTATCCCTACCACCTTTTAATTCTTCGGGCATGGGAATATCCGAGGTAGGTTCCCGCATAAGTGTCATGTAGCCATCTACGATTTCCTTCAGATCTCTGACGTAGTCATGCTCCGTGGCCACTAACTCTTGAATCACAAATGACCTTTTCTTGCGGGAAACTGAGATCTCTTCTTCCGAAGGAGCTGCGGCCAGGACAGAAGGACCAGGAACACTGTCATCCCTGCCCATTCCCAAGCTCTCGCTTCCCCCCAATCCCATCGCTTGATCACCCATGTATCCCGAAAACCCCGCGGGACTCTCGGGACAGGTCAAACTTAAATCCTGGAATCCCTCCAAATTTCCATGTTGCTCCTGTACAACAACAAACACCTTTATGATCATTTTGAAAAAATCGGGTCAATTATCAAAAAACCAAAAAATAATAACATTCAAATTCAAACGAAGCAAAGTATAATAAGAACTAATATACACTTCATAACACTAAACGTTCGAGTTGCGCAAAAAGTAACTAATAATAAGAGACTAAACCAATAAAAGACAAAATGTAAATGTAAAGTGGAACTGAAACCATGCTAAAACCAAATGAAAAAGAGTGAAATTGTACAATAAGATGCACTGAGTCATTCAGAAAAGATACAGAGAAGAGGTTTGAAGTTTGAACAAAGCAAAAGAACTGGTTGCGTGTTTGGATTTGAAAAGACGAACCATTCTCTCTCGGACGATTTGCTCTAGTTCTGTGGCAAGTTCGGCAGTGGAAGAACCTTCGTTACCTTTGACAGGCAGACTACCACACTGTTTTTGCCAACGCGACCACCACCACAAATCAAAGTGCAAGTATACTAATTAGAATTAGTTATCCATACCCCGTAAACAAGCACTTATTGTCACCTAATATTTAACACTAATATGACAAGTTTGAGTTGTTACCCGTTGTGTGTTGGGGTCATCAGCATAGGCTGAAGATGAACAGGCCGTGGCTACGAGCAACTGCTCCGAAATGGGCTTCATCGGCGGAGGGACTTCGACTTCTTCGTCTGCGTCGTCAGCGCCGTTATGATCTGGAAGTGGACCAAGATCCGTGACTGGGCCAACTCCTCCTGCTCCTCTGGACAATTTGTATTTCTCTTCTTCTTCTTCGGACGGGACTGATGCTCGATTGCCCATGTCACTTCCGCACACCACCGTCGTAGGACTCGTCGGTGGCAGCTACGTTGTGAAACAAATAATCATTGTCAATCATGAAGCGTCATCCCAAAATAAGAGTCAAACGATACCAAACGACTACTACAAGAATAGTCATTGTTTTAGAAATATTCACAATAATCGCATTGAGTCAGCAATTCAGGTCAATTTCGTAATATTTAATACAATATGAAAGCAATTCTCTATGAAACTTTGAGGAAATGCGCTGTAACGTTATTACTAGGGTATGATATTAAGTACTAGGACCAGGATACATGAGTTTCGTTTTTTCGATCACTACCACGATATCACAACCACAAAAAAACATGTAAACTGCCACATCGACCGCAAACACGCGACAAAAGACAAGTCACAATTATCAAACAGAACCCTCGCCTCAGCTCGGTGGGATTCTCCCTATTCCATTCGGATGACGCCACACCCAAAAAATAATTGTGTTTTGAGGATAACAATGCAAACTAAGGGTTTTAGAAAATGTCAATGCAAGATGTGGATGTCACCTGCTTATTGATGTCATTAAGGCGATGACCAAGCTCCTGTGAAGATTCCGTCAACACGCTTACAAGTGTTGTATCTAAATGCCTCCTGACATCATCCGCGTCAACGAGGACTTTTGGAACAGCCATGTCACAGCGAAGATCATTAGGACCTAATGTAACGCACCGGGACACTTGACCACCATTAGGAGTAGGGGCTATCACAAAACTACTACCGGAGGTCCACGACCCAGTTCGAAGGGCGGGAGGCTCCACCCTGTCTTTCTTCTTGTTCTTCCTAGTTTTCACGTTCAATGCCACATCATCTTTATCAGACTTGGACAAACTTCGAAAGGGTCCTAACAACTTTTTCATTATTATTTTTGAAAGGCGCTCTATACTCTTCTAAATTCGAGAAAATCACGAAAACTAAATCGCTGTATTATGTAATAAGCAGTATTCTGTTCCTTTACTTATAGTTAGAAAAGTTCTGCGTCATCACATTACCAACAACAAACTGTGAGTTTCTTCTAGTGAGTGCGTACAGAAAACAACGTCGACCGTGATTTGTAAATTGGACAACGATTACGTTAATAAATGGTTGATATTGCAGATTTGCAAATAGCAATGAGACGAGACTTGCGAAGGGTGACCCAACCAGCAAATGGACTTCAATGTCAACGTGTTGTTAAGTTTGTTGTGGTCCACTCACAGTGAACTCTCGCTCTCGGATTGCATTGACAATATAGTAAATGGAATGCAAAAAACGATTACTTCCAATGTCAACGGAGCACAAGTTGTGTGTGTGCCAAAATGCAGAGTAAAGCTGAAGCAATGGAAAGAAAGAAAGGAAATGCGGATTGACTGTTTGGTTGAAGTTGAAAGCCACGTCACCGGAAATTTAATTACCACTACGACTCATTGCGCTACTGACTGCTCAACTCGCTTTGCTCCACTTCAGCATTCTGCATGCAAAGAGCACTCAATCCTCCTCACGAAGTTTTCCACATAAATATTCTCAAATGAGTAAAACTATGATATAGTACTATAACTACACTATATAAGATATTCGGTACGTTATTACCTTATTACTAACGATAACGACGACCTGCAAACTAGCTGCGGGAATATTATACAGCATACATTAGTCAATTGCAAACTTGTCCTAACTCGCAAATCATTGAAGGACGATGGATAATATGCCATAATACAAAAACGACAGGCAAGCAAAGCAACTAACAAATAAACACAAGTCTAGTCCTTCGCCATATATTTACAATAATACAACGTGAGAATGTGCAATATGCATAATGTCAATTTGCATTTTTGTCTGTAACTGTTGAGCGACTAGCTGTAAAATTCTCAAGCATCACATACAAAGTCTGCAACATTTCTCGCTCGTGTCAATCATGTCCAATGTTTACAAATGCTTTTCTTTTACAAAAAAGAGAGGGCTGCAAGGCTCAAAGCAGGTGAACAATTTTGGGTGAACAGTTTGGACATTGTTAAGTGAAACCATTTGAGGAGGATCTGCTGAAACAGGTCATCGGAAGATGAGTCAGAAAAGTAAGTCGTGGAATGAAAAGGGCTATTTTGCTAACTCTCCTCTTTCGCTCATCTTGTCCTTGCGACGACGCACCGATCGATGAAATGAACGAATGGAGATGGAGACGAAAAACCCACACTCTCACATGAATGGAGTTCACACACACAGAAGGATTCTTAGCATCAGCACTCATCATCATCGGCGACTAAAGTTGGAGACTTGGCCAAGTGCCCAAAGTACGACGACGACACAACGTCAACGTCACCCTTTGAGTTAGTTGTCTCCAAAGTCTTCGATATACTTGCATTTGAGTGAACAAAATTCACGCAAGCAAGAGACAAACAAATAACCTGTAGAACATGAACAAAGGGAAAGAAAGGTTGAAAAAACCTTTCTGGGACCGGAAAGGAAGAGCCTGATGAGGAAACGGGAAGGAAATCATTCAATTTTCTGCAGGCATAAAAGGATGAAACAGCTACATCATCATTGGAACGATAACGTCGTTACGACGATCCTATCAAGAAAATATCATTACGGATGATGACAATCAGGTCTAAGTGCTTCCTGTGTCGGACTCCGAACTCAAACATCTCCCTTTTCTCTCTATCATCTTTGCCTCTGTAGGTCTGTAGTGTGTTTCTGCAACACAATCGAAAATAAAGCCCTCTTTCACAGAGAATTAAATAGATTTTTTAAATAGAGAAAAAATGGCAAGTCTCTTGTCGTCTTCTTCGTGCGTCAGTGACTGAGAGTGAGGTTCTTCAAAGAAACAGTAAATTCGGTAAAAGAAAACCGCCGGAACGAAGAGACCCGGCGCTACGACTCCAACTCAAGTGGAGCACAAGTGCTCCTTCCTTCACTTGACTAATAAAAATGGGGAAAGTACAAGAGACAGCCAAATCAAAGAAATTAAGCGGGTCTCTGACTCACTCCCATTGACTACGTGCGTACACGAGATACAGAGAGGAAATAGGGGTATTTTCCGATGTGCAGAGGATACACAAAGTGAGCAATACAACTAACACTACGAACATATAATGAAACACAAAATACTTTCGATCGTTTTCGTCTTCACACAGCACAGATCTCTCGTTTCATTCTCCTGGGCTGTTTTCATGGGCAACGACTCTCCAGTATTCTAACATTTTACTATATGAAATGATACCATACTTTCAATCTTCTTAAGATTTCTTTTTGACTCAATTATCAGTGTTACATGAGTCAATCGTTGAGACATCCTAAATACGACTACTACGCAAAAAATGGTTTGTAGAATTAAATTCTTTTGTGACGAAAGTGGTTATGTCAACTTTTGGAATTTTCGCCCAAGTATGGACAATGAAGTTGTTTTTTCTGTTCTCAACTAGCTTGAAGTCGACAGAGACAAGTGATTGGCACAGGCAGCGCTGAGCTCTCCTCCGGTGGCCGATCTAGAATCCACCTTTTCCTGCTTGATAACGCAAGTCACATTTTACATGACCATTGATGAGATGACGATGACGATGAGATACGAAACATGATATTTCTTTGGGACAATGAAGGCACACCGACCAAACAAAGGTCACGCCAGGTGCGACCAACACGAAGCAACCATAATCATCATGATTTGCAGAAAAACATAATGATACTTTGACACTATATAAGAAGGAATTAAAACGAATTATACAACTGCAACTCGTGATAATATAAGAACTGACAATAACAAATGCAAATCGAAATGAAAACAACGTGTCCTTGTTTACCTCCTGATCCGAATGTGACTCAAATGCAAATGCTAGCGCATAGATTAGCAAGAAATGAATAATAGAAACTAGTACCTTTAACTTCTTATCGGAGCTCGTCTTCTTCAAAACTGGATTTGGTTTTCCACCGCCGTCCGAGTTTAATTTTCCTTGACTCAGTTTGCGCAAAGGAGGGGGAAGCCATTTCCTATTTGAAATGTCAATAGCAGCGTACATACATTACTTATTACTCATACAAGCGTATACGTAACCAAAAAATTCTTAACCAGAGCACGGATGCGTAAAAAAAGAACAGTGTTCACCGTTCCAAAAATGGAGGAGTAATAAAACGTGTTCATGGAACACTCCTCGTCAGCAAAAAGTTAATTTAGGCAAAAAAAGCACAAGTGCGACGTTAAATAAGCGCACCTCGTTCAGTAGCATTTAAAGGAACACTTATAATATTCGAAAAGTATAGCAATACTAGTACAATTAAAATACTATTAGTACTACATACCCGCCAAAAACCCTGCGTTTCGAAACGGGCGAACTACTGGTCGCTCCAGTAGCGGCGTTGTTCCCTTCACTACTTCCACTCTCTGTAAAAAAAAAACAAAACAACATTAATCAATACAACGTTTCACATCATCGACATTGAACTCAGGGTACTGTGCATCCCAATCCAACGTCAAAACGATATCATTATCGGCATCGCACACACTCAAGAATCTGTAAACATTGAGGACCAATGGCCAAAATGGTTAAATAAAGACTCTAACTAACTAACTAACTAACTAACTAACTAACTAACTAACTAACTTATCGGAATCGGTAAAATGAGTCAACCAAAGCGGATGCCATATATGTTTTAATAACATAACACATTGGGTGAACCTCTCTCTCCCTCACTTCCACTTCTCATCTTATCGGCAACACAGTGCGATAATGACTTTTCACGGGCGTTGATTACTAGCAGTATTGAAATGACAATGAGTCAAGCCCAAAATCAACAAATTCTGTTCCTAAAGTTTGACACAACGTTTAACCTGATTGCTGTTGTTTTGATAGTTCTGTTGTCTTTGCCCGTCTTCTGAACACGCGATTGAGATCCTTGAAAGCAGACGATGGAAACATGACAAAGGAATCCAGTGCGAATTTCATGTCCGAACCATAAGCACTATCGTTTACTCAGAATGACGCTGGGACGTTGACACTGACACTAACATTACAAGGCAGGGGAAGCAGTCGCGTTTGAAAAACAGGAGTATACAGCCGTGTTTGCTTGACTTGTTGCAACAACACTAAAGATTTCACTAAAGGAAACGGGTCAAATGCTCAGGGAGCTTTGATTCGAGAAAAATGTGAGACTTTTGAAAAGCTGACTAATGTTATGTGATGGTGATTGGGCAAAGGACAGAGACAAACTGGCGAACTGAAAGAGAAGCACGAGCTTGAGGCTGGCTGTTGCTGCGATATGAGAAGGAGAAGAGTGTGCGGACGAGTTGGAGTTGGAAAGGACAGGAATGCGAAAATGTTGAAGCAGGGGGGAATTGCAGGCACGCACACGGACACCAAATTATAGTCAACCCACACAGTAGTGATATTGTGCAAAAAGGCGAGAGATATACGCGAATTCAAGTCATTCTCACACAATCTCAATCTCAATGCACAACCTGCGGCACTTGTCATCTCCAACCTAGCAGAAACGCAACATAATCAACTTTATTGTTGTCAACTTTGCACTGAGTCTCATTCCAACTTTCCTACTATAAAGTCCACAACAAAATGTTTTTTTTTCAGTAGTCTACTATGCATATAAACTACAGTGACTGCACCCGAAATATATCATACGCGACCCCACGACCTGAAACCGGATTGCTACTTGTTACCCACATTCTACAAAATAATGAATCTCATAAGGTGCAACAAATGTAGGAAGGGAATACGGAGACGACAACGACGAAGAAGACGACCTACCACGCTAAAAATACCACAGATGATCATCCAATGATGAAAAAAGTTATAGACTTCTCGTGGCAGTAGTCGCATCAACAACATCAACATCATCTTTCCACCGAGGAATAAATTGGATCGTACGTCGCACAGTAGAATACTATGGCCTGCGTGCTTATCTTCCGAACATACTAACATACGTCCAAGAAGTACTAATAAGTAAGTAAGTATGTAACACAAAGAAATGTCCACTATTATGTGTACGTACAACCTTTGACCTTAGGACGAAAGAACAAAAATACAAACCTGTGTCTAAAGAAGAGATTTCCAAGGATCGAAGCACCTTGAATACAGCGAGTCGCCATCTGTCAATACCAGCCATGTGACTGTGATTGGCAATTGCTACTCCACTTTTCCAATTAGGCAATTAATTAGGTCTATCGGAAACTCGAAGCACCGTTCACGCATGCAAAAATCCACTTGAAAAAACCAATCTGGGACTCTCATTTCCTTTGTGAAGAGCACTTCAACGTTCCCATCAAGCTGTTTCGCACCAATTACAATCCTTCTCGCTCGTTCTTTAATAGACGAATGCCGATAACGATGATGATGTTGACGTCTAACCATCACCAAGCAGTAATGCGTGTACTTTGCAACAGCAATAATAAACAACTACGTATGCGATGCAGTGGCTAAGAGTAACGCAAGTCAAGCATTCTAATTCCCAATTGAAATCCTATGGTCTCTATATAAAATTCAGGAATTCAGCACACACTTTCCATTCGTGCTTGACAATTCCCATTTGCAGTCACATACTTTCATTGTGATTTGACAACAATGAACACATAATTGCATCAGCTCAAAGGAAGGCGAAGGACACCCTATTTTTTAAACGTACTTATCGTCGACAATCGTAGGAAAAATTGTATAACTATATCTTCTTTGGAAAATGAGAATACGACAAAACACACAAAGAGACTTCAAGCTACAGGGAGAAGCGGATGAACGAAGCTCACAAAGGACTATAATACTCAATTTGATCGAATGTCACTGTAAGCAGTTTTGCTTAAACACAAAAGATTGTGTAGGATGACTGCGACCATACACGACTGCATTTTGATTGAAGCATTTTTAATATAATTAATGTGATTTGCGGATTATATTTTATATAGTATCATTTTGAAATGAAGCTTAAAAATGACTTTTGTGGGACGCAGTAAGCCTGGATGAGTGAGGAGAGACGAGGTAGGATTGTGATAAGGACGGACAATGCAAGTAGACAATTGGCCAATTCACCTCTTGTGTTGACGAGGTGTGAGAAGGAAGAATTCGAGAATTGTAGAGATGAAAGACAGGGACAGAGAGAAAGCACCATCGTTGGAAAAGGTCGTAGGCGGCGGAGGTGCAAGGCAAGAAGAAGTACGAGTAGAGGAAGAGGAGAAAGAGAATAATCCCAGCGGAAGATCGATATGAAACGGCTCTGCACTTTCTCCCTTTTCAAAAGACTGAGAGAAAGAGAGAGAGAAAACACCGAAACACTTCGGCGTTCCAGGCAGAAATAGGAAAACGGGAGTGGAGCGCGGCCATCTCCCTTCCATCTTACAGATGCTCTCTCACAACCCCGCTTTACTTACTTATTCTACCCGCGTAAACAACATGGGTATTCTCTCAAGAATTCGTTTTCCCCCACTTCCCGCCAAGTCAAAAAATTCTCGCCGACATAAAAAAAATTGGCTACGTCAAACAATAATGAGCCAATTAAAAAATGCGTTTTCACAAAATGAACTTTTGTGTCCTTCATCTTAATTGGAAAGAAGTAACGACATAAGAGAAACGCTCTACTTTTTCAAAAAATATATAACAAATCTCGTCTCCTTTTGCTTTCAGAACGCGATTAATAGCAATAGCTCACAGTTTAGCAAATATTCCCGTGGCACATAGCTTGTGCCTCCTCCGCTTCGTTCTGCACTGCACTGTCGTGTCTACCTACACTTCCTTTTTTGGATACAATCTCTCCTCATGCGTCAGACATTTTTATGGCACTACTGTCGCGCCGTGCTACAAAAATTTAGTTATCTGAACTTTGACCTGACCGAAATCGTAATAACTTGAAGAACGAGCGAGAAGAAAAATTCATATTTTTTGAAAAGGAATATTTTCTGTAGTACTTCTGTAGTTCCAAGTACTTGGATACACGCAGATAACCAGTATACAATTCGTCAGCAATATTGTCACATTACACATGCAAACACACTAAAGGAACAATGATCACTGATTGATTTGTACACCAAAAATCCGTTTGTCCAATACTTATTTCGCCTCATACGTGATGGTGTCAACAAGGAGATTGCGACTAAGGGGTCGACAACAATCAACAGTAGTCAAAGTGTCACCATAAGTGACGTCCCTAGCAGTTGCGACATTCTAAATCCAAAATGACCAATACATGGAAAGGTACACATAGAGGTATACGAGAACCAAGACGAGCGCACATACGTCCTCATTCAACATTCATATCGAAACTGCTCCACTAAAATGCTTACTATGAATCAAAGCTAAAAGCAAACTGTGGAGAGGCCTATATGAAAAAAAACATTGTTTTGCAAACCCTACGGATACTTACTAGGTAGTACAATGAAATTACAAAAATTACCTAAACTAAAAATAATTGGGCTATTTAAAAAATATAGAATCCTATCATATATTTTGCGACACGGAGAATTCATTTCAAGTGACAAATGGGAAGGATATGAGAGTTTTGTTCGGAATTCGGGAATTTGGTGTGGCAGGTGGTCACGATCAAGAAAGTCGGGTGCACACAACGTGACCAAAAGGCAAAACAGCAAAAGTCGAATGTGAATGTGCATATCATTCATCAAGGACACACTCACATACACTCATACATAACATACCGAGCAATCATTCTATAGTATGACTATACGTTCCTATACACTTCCATGCTAAAATTTTAATGAAACATACAAAACTACTAAAACCTCATTTACTACCATATTAATTTTGTAAACAATAATTACTCCAAATTATATATTATTGCTTCTGCAAATATTGAAATGCCAAAGAAAATGCTGTTGTAATTAAGGGGAAGGGATTTTCTTTTGTGTGCGGGTTCGGAGAATGAAAAGGAAAGAGATGAGCTTGAGCTTGGGAAAATGGAGAGTTTGGAAAGTGGAAATGCAGAAACTCTGTGGAAAAGTATTGATTATCTTGCGACGGCCCTTGTTCCCTTCAAGTTTCCCATTTAGAACACAAAAGAGACCCATTCGACATGAAAATCACATGGACGACTGAACTCACCAAACAAACAGCAATTAACCAAATTGCTACAAGCGAAACGGACCAAAACTCCCGCATTTAAATGATAATAAAGACATTCAATCCAACTGTCTTTCCCTTCGTGTAATGTCATCATTGAGTGGACAAACCACTTGTCAAACCTGATTCAAGTCATTACTTTTTTGGACGCATCCCTCTCTCTTCTGTTTTTCTCCGGCCACAATCCAATGTCAATTTGTCATCTGACCTCTGACCGTGACCATAGTTTCAAATATACATACCAACTATGCAGGAATCTTATCAAATTTAAGTAGGAGTATTAACTACTTTCATTTTTATAATTAGAACTCAAAACTTGCGAAAACTGGTCATCTATGTATACAAGAGAAAATTTCGATGACAAGCCAAAAAATGATAATTATTCATTACCAATTCAATGGACGAGATCCAAAATGATGCAAAACACTGAAGAAGTGGTCACCGACAACAACACGTTGTATGTTTAGAAGATTTTGACATGGAATTCACTTATGACAGTATTTCTGTCAAAACTGGAATGCAGTTCAGCACGTGGTCATGTCAGAACAAGAAATATAGAATTCAGATTGCTGATTTTGGAACACTAGAACGTCAATTGAATTATCCTTTCCAAGGATTTAAGAACGACTGCTGTTGTGTTGCTGGACCGTGGAATCGTGCAGGACAGCGTTAAAGTGGACGTTAATGACCCAAATTAGATTTGGGGTGACCAGACATCTGGTCGAAACGAGAAACCACGAATGCGTGTACTTTATGCAACAGCGCTGGATCTCAATACTCTTTTGGCAAAATTTAAAGGAAACAGAGCGACTTTCTCTCCGCCAATATTCCCTATTATTGGGTAAAAATGAATTTTGGAAGCGGGACACCAAAAATGTTGGTATCGCCCACCGTGACTGAGACTCAAGTGGGCAAATTTTTTGGCCCTCGACAAAAGTTGAAGACGACGAGGACGACGACGACGAAGAAGAAAGAAAAACGCCGGCGCGTGAGTTTTTGTGTGGTGGTATGCTTTTGCTCCTACGTTTTTGTGTATATATTCTCACTCACTTACACTCCCGTGGGTTTCTACCGCCCAAAAATACACCCGAATCACCCGAATTCATTCCACTGCCCTACATTCTCTCCGCTTTTCTTGTTCGTCGTCTTTTTTTCTTGGAGCCGAAAGCGAAATATGACCGAAAAAATTCAATTACCGCACTCAACAATGTACACTCAGCCAGAAACAATTCTATTCGCGTCCAAACTCCCGTGTATAACAGAATGTCCTTGGGCTAAACTCTCCTGTGCTCCTTCTCGTCATCTCTTCTCGAAATATTTTCCTTTCCTTTGGACTTTCTTTTCGACTTGGTCTCATGAAGTCAAATGTCACTTCCTGCTACAACGCAGCAGCAGCAGGTTTAAATCTTGAGGTCAAACGTTATCGGACAACTTTATCGACGATACTTAGTAACACCGAACTGAAAGATTTAGACTTTAGATTTCAAACATGAATATTCGGATTGGTTTTTGCTAAGAAAAGACTTTGTTATTGATCTGGCGCTATGGTAGTGAGTGTTGTTGTTAGTCCATAATACTACATAGTCATGTCGTTTTGCATTCCCCTGGAGGTTTTTCACAAGCTACTCGTCTTTCAGTTTGAATTTTTTACCCATGTCAAGCTTTGAGCATTTTCACTATAGTCACGAACGCATTTTGTCTGTCAGTCTGTCTCGGTTTGTCTTGTCTTGTCTTGTCTTCTTCAATATAAACAGTTGATTTTTCTGGATAAGATCTGTCAAAATACTAAATATATTCTCTGCTGTTGTACCGGGCCGAATGCGGTTTGTTAATAAGGTCAAAGATCAAATTAATAATGCATTCATAATATTTTGAAAGCACTTCCAGATAAATGGCAAATCTGCTGCTGAATTTTCTTCTGATACCAACGATGATGTATTCAAACATAATATGATAGTACATTACTTGGTTATTGCATCTATAATTTTGGAGAGCAGATGGGATGCGTATGACAAGTGTCGGAATGAGAATGTAGGGCAGTGGAATGAATTCGGGTGATTCGGGTGTATTTTTGGGCGGTAGAAACCCACGGGAGTGTAAGTGAGTGAGAATATATACACAAAAA
>JABASF010001248.1:0-24490 GCA_019776145.1 Harlomillsia oculata | reverse complement strand
ATAAAACATTTCTTGAAAACTTTTACTAGTTAAAAAAGGAAGGGACGACGCAATGACGAGCAGAGGAAAAGGGAAGAGGAAACGATAAAATAAAAGCGAAATGAATGGGTTTGAAGCTACTACTGTATGTAAGGATTATTACCTGTCGGTCATATAGGCTCGTCACGTTGTTTCAGCCTTCTCTCATGTCACACATTGCATTATTTGCTAGGCTTCTTCTTGTACAGAGAGCGAACCGAGTGAGCCTTTCAACTTGCACTTTCCATACGGTTTGATGTACGCATAGAAGCTTGACTTGACACGACGACGGCTTGAAACGAGCGTTCCACACCCTTCCTGTCTCAAACAAATCGACCGGAATTGCTTCTCTGTCCTCACCCACACGACCTTTTTTGTCCCTGCTTTGTACCTCTCTTCTATCTTCGTCATTATATGTGAAATATTTTGTATAATCATAAGTAATTTTTGTCGTAAAAATGAATCTGGTCCAGCATTACCCATCTTACAAATGAAAGGGAGACAGTGGGACACCGACAACTGGCAATTAGCGGGAAATGAGAAGGAACAACGAAGACGAGTGAGTCCGTGGCGTTTATACTTACCGCCGATATGTGAGTATATAGTACTATAAAACGCTGTTGGAAATGCATTGTGAGATGCAAAAAGAAAAGAATAAAAAAAATTGTATGTAACGTTTAGTCTGACGAGAAAATAAAGCTAGGAAAGGAAAGGAGAGTTGCAGTTGTAAGGTAGTCTGAAAAGGTTTTTTAGTGCTCACGGTTGTGAAGGTTAACCTAGGCTCTGCTTTGCTCCAGTCGTGAAAGTTTAGTTTGGAGAAGAAGAAAGGAGCGGGCGAAAAGAGAAAGAGTTCCCAAAATAGCCGCATAAATTTATTTTATGTAACTCTACGGGGCCCTTGACGTCAGTCCGCGTATCGATCCGGCGGAGGAGACCGAGACCGAGACCGGGATAAATGCGAATGGGAAAAGGAGGACAGCGGGTAAGGAGAACACCGAAACGCGGATAAGGAATGTATTACACTGACTATACTTTACTACTGCACTCTACGTTTCCTGCGTCGAACGTATAAAGTTGTAGGAATTTCACATTTTCGCAGTATAAGGTCAGTTTTAAGCTATATACAACCGTATACTGCCTAACAGAGTAGAGAAAGAGACAAGGCTATTTCCTTTTGTGAAAAACGAGTCAAGTCAAGTTGCCTTTTTTGCCTGACATGGCAAAAATCCCTATGGCGGTGTCGTCTCCGGCTTCGGCTCCGTCGTCTTCGCACTCGCTTTCTTTTTCATCTTTTTCTCCTATCATGGAAAGTTTCTTTATTGACACAAGAGATGGGCGTCTGAATTGGTCTGCTTCGAAACCAAGTCCCCTTTAGAAGAGCCGATCCACCGAAGGCGTATTTGAAGCCTTGGTTGTTCCGGAAGAAAAATATGCGATGACAACTTTCTTTGCATATGGGAAAGCAAGGGCAAGAGGAGGAAGTCGAGCACGTCTGTCTGTCTCTTCTGGCTAGTCTGTCTGTCACTTTTTCATAGGAACGACGGAATGTGAGACGCGTCTCAGAAAAAGCGGAGATGTAGGATCAGTTTATAAGCACAAGGTCTTCGAGCCGTATCTCTTCTCCTTCGTTTCCTCACTTTATTGCATTGGGCTAGTCCGGAGTCAGGAGACGAGACTTACTCGCGCTGCTCAGCATTGTGTCCCGGATTCCCGATTTCGTGTGACTGCCGACTTGAACCTAACCTGCTCCACTGCTCCCGTTTTCTCTCCAGTGCATCGCAGACCCACTTTCCCTGATTCTTCTCGTATCGCCCCACACGCTCACGCCCTTCATTCCACTTCCGCTCTTGTTCCAATTCCGCCAAAACGACGTCGTCAAGCCAGTACATTTTTGCGACTCATTCGCATTCCGCTGTAGACTCTCCGTTTTGGCCCCATTCGCTTTTTTCCGGTGACCCAATTTTCGTCTACAGGACCTACCTTCACTCAAAGTTCGTCTACACAAAGTTACCCATGTTTCCTCCATGCATCCTCATCAGTCCTAACTAACGTCTTCAACATTCGTTTCGTGACGCAACTTCTTCCTTACATCCAACCCGTGTTTGGCAGTATATTTTATACCAACCAAGTTACGTACCAAGTCCTGCAGAGTCGTATATGTTTCTTCCTTTATGCATTTCAAATTAATGCACACACACCTACTATAAAAAATACAAAAATAGTAAAATATCAAATTCACAATTTGATCCTTCATCACCATTCGTTTTCTAAAATGTACCCTTCATTATGTCCCTTTAATATATTTTTATACGTCACATATGTTGTGTAATAATCATGCACATATGTATTGAAGCAGAGGCCGGAATTCAAAAATTTAGATTCAACATTCAACACAATAGAACAGTAAAAATAATAATAATAGAGAAATGCTCGTGCTTTATTGCGATGCTGAGCTCGGTATCATCTCCCTCGTTTGAATGACATGGAAATGTCCAACGCCTTTTTTTGAAAAGAGGAAACGGAACGGCCTGGATTTGGAACACTTCCACTTCCGTCTAAATGTGTTGTAACATCCGAAAGTGAATGAGTCCATAGAGCGTTTACGTTACGTCTGTCCCCGTCCCCAGGTTAGTTGTGTATTCATACAGTACACACAGAGATTTCAAATCAGAACGTGTTTCATTATTTATGTACTACAATAGAAGCTAGGAGGCACATTTTTTATAAAGAGGGATTATGCAGAGTGGAAGAAAAACGTAATATTGCTATACTATATACTTAATAAGTTAATATGATGACATTAAATTGCGATGACGACGATGACGATGACTGTGATTATCAAGCTTTTGGAATGAAACTTATAACAGCTACGACTGGCGCTGAAAGGAAGAGTAAATGAACTAGTCCTTGACCCCCTCACGATTTGTAATGGAAAAAAGTGAGAGTACGGCAGTGTGTACGATCGACAGACGAGATCAAATCTGCTTCTCCTGCTCCTTGTTGCTCCTGTCACAGTTCCTATATCAAAAGGATACATATACGATACCACGATACGACCAATTCAATGGACTTGTATTATATATTTCCACGATTCAATCTTTGCTGTTTGCTTGAGTTGCGCCGGAAAGTCTCATTTTCTGTCAAGTTGGTAGGTCAGGAGAGATTCATTTCCAAAAATTAATGCCTGTTGGAGGCCCATTGCAGGACAGATACTTCTCTCAGCTGAGAACTTGTAGTATTTTGTGGCGTTGTGCGTGAGCAGTGCAATTTCCCTGATTACTAAGTATTATGCATATTATTTTTTGTATGTACTTTGGTTGGAACGTAAGATGCACATGATGCGAGAAGCTATACTTGGACCATAGCAGGTAGGATTGGCAATTGGAAGTAGTAGACGAGTGCTGCATAAGGAGTCGTGCTTATGCTATGTAATTCCCGAGCGTGTGTGCATGCATTACGTATTACTATTAGTATTGCCTTTTTGTGTTGAACGGCGAACAACGGACAGCTTGCAAAAACTTTCGCTGTCCTACTGACACACATTGACTGTTCGCGAGAAGAAGCCTGTGCCACAACAGGCACAGACACAGAGTTCTCAAGTCTTATAGAGTAGTGTATACGTAGTACGATGCATCATCGTCATCGTCAACATCCCATCGTGGTCTTCGTCATAGTCGTCATCCCTTGATTATCTCTTTGTGACACTGGCACTTGCACTCTAATGTGTGTTGCTGCTGTGTAATAATGTGGATGGTTGGTGCTGGCGTTGTTGGTGGACTTGAGGATTCTCATTCTTCTTCTTGTTACAAGTTCTATAATGTAATAGCAGTAATATTCGTTATGACATTCATCCGTGCAGAAGATTTTTTGGACTGCTCGTTGCGTTGTTGTTGTTGCTTTGCTGTACTTTGCTTATCGATATTAAGTATGCGCATAAGCAAATGTCCTTTGTACCTTGTGCCATTTTTACGACTTGAGTACTCACACTCACTCTGCACCGTTCCCCAGCGTTTTTTTCTGGGTTTCTTGTAGGCATTCATTGACCCTTTGTCATTAAATGGGGTGCAACGTACAACCGATGGATGCGTACTTGAAACATTATTGTACTACTCCTCCAACGGAATAACCGCGCCAGCAATCATTTGAATGGAAGCAATGCAAATTGTCATTGCTAATGCAACATTGGAGTCCACTAATAATCAGTTTTTTGAGTTTTCTGGGTCAATTGGTCAATTTTTTGGAACCGGAAAAACTGCATATGTTAACGTGAAACTGACATACAACACAGAGGCAGACGGGAGAGACTGTTTTTTGCTGGATGTGTCGCGTGACCTAATTACTCGCTCGATCAGATGTTGTGCAGGCTATGTGGTCGGTGATATCAAATTGGGTCAGTCATCCCCATCTCCTCGTCGTCGTCCGCGGCGGCAGCGGCGGCTGACTGTGGCACTCTCGTTCTCTCATAATCTTGTATGGACTTGAAAATTGTACATTTATTTTTAAATTCTGTTCCGACAGTATTTTTAACCCAATCCAACAATTAAACGACTAGATTCAAGTAGCAAGTGTTGCGCTATGCGCCTCACACTCGTCACGTAGTGACGAAAGTTCTTAACTTGGATGAGGATGAGCTATACTATAATGCTGAACGTTCTGGACGTATAGTTTTAAGAATAATCTTCTAACTAAACTACAATGATCCTATATAGAAAAAAAGGAAAAGTAGACTTCCTCCGTTGGTGAATAAGTACCGTCACATAGCGTTAAGCAAGTTGAGCTGTATTTGGAGGATGTTACTTCATTCCCAATGCTTTCGCATAGCTGATAATCCAAAATGAGACGTTTCTTTGTGCATAACAATAGCCGAAAGTCGTACACAACTGCAAACATGCGAAAAAAGCGCAGCACAGGTATGTGCTGATTCGTATGGGTTACGTATGCACAGTTGAGGATGATAGTTACAGTTTAGGGCGTGCGAACACTGAGAATGAGGCGAAGGTTGATTGGAATACGAATCTCTTTCCATGATGGCACTGTCACTCACTCTTCTGTTGTGTTTTCCGTGCCATTTGCCATTTGTGTGGAGTGCCCCATTCACATCGCATCTCTCCATATTCTGTCTCATTATTGGTATTAGCACACAGCTTCATATCATTGCATGCATGCATCACCACCTACAAACTCCGAGACGTAACCAGGCGCTAATTACCTTTTTGCACATTCCAGAAAGTGAACCTTAACTTATGTTGGTTGAATTTTAGATTTTTTTTAAACGTGCAGCTTCCTCTTCATGATTATGATATGAAATGATAAGTTTGGATATTATGGAAGCCTCTTTGATTACGTATATTGGTGTGGGAATGGTGCCACACAATAACAGTGATACACAAGCGGTTCAGTTTCGCATGGACTCTTTGGATGAGTCTGAATTGAACAAGTCGGGAAGGAAGTTAATGACACAAGGCCTGTACCTCCCTACCTGTGAGACGTGACATGTGAGAAATAATTCCTTAAGTCAACGAGTAGAGCACAGAAGCGGAACGTTTGCCGCGGCCGCCGAGCGGAGCAGATGATTGCTCCACCCAAAGAAAATGTAGGTTGACTTACCTAATCTCAACACTAACACTGACTAATCGTCATTTGTTGTGTTGTGTTGTTTCCCTTTTGTTTCGTTTGATTCCCTTCCATTTCACACATGCTGTGCCGTGCACTTAATCGTGTAATCGAGAGTGAGTTTCAGTTGAGACTTTGAGTTGAGAGTCTTCGCTCCGACTTGATGTTCAGCCTAGACTTGGTGCACTTGGCATCATTCCTCTCTCATGCTGTCTGCGTGTGTGATGCGCAACACTGATTTCTGCAGTCGATCTCACTGTGCTGTGTAACTTTATAATAATAATAAGGCGAACTGTTGCATGAACACTTGACCATTGGGACATTTCCGCTTGTTCGACCGTCGAAATGGGGTCAAAAAGCAAGAGCAAACCGTACCATTTTTTCACTATGCATTAATTATACCAAAAGAATACCCAGTTGTCGTATCATACTATACAATTCACTTATTTATAATAGTAAATAGTTCGTCGTGATATATCGCTCTTGAAATCTCAACCTGATTGTTCCACCACTTTTTCCTTCTTCAACCGTCGTTTCCTTGCTTGGATGAACGCTTCAACGTTGTCTTTCGTAATTACTACAAAACAACAAAACAGCAACAGGATGAAATTGAAACAACTGTAGACGTTTTATTATACAAATTTTGGAAATTAATGCTCATAATGGAATCGGATGGGAATCCTCTGTATTGGGAAATCCGGTGGACGCATTGTTAAAGTGTATGAAACCGTAGGACTTTTGCAGTGTTGCATAGTCTGCTTTTTTTAGTTAACTAACAGAGGGATTTGTAGTGCAAATGTTATTCTGAGCATGGCGAATGAAGTTTGGAATCCTTTGAAGTGCTCATACAATGAGGAATTGCGCCATAGGCCTTCAAAGAGACAGTGGTGCATTAGTATTTGGCAAGCATGGAATCAGAACAGGGTTCAGGTGACTGTTACTAGTTGATTCGCAAAACTCGTGTACGACTCATGCAGTCTTCGACGGTGACGTTCTTCCCATATGGACGAACGAGCAGACGTTTGTCGCAAAGTCTATGAATGAGAATGTATGTGTGTGTGTTTGTGTGCGGATTTTGTTACGTGAAGGTTTCCGAAGTCATTGTACACGAGTTGACGTAACCACGACTCGTTTTATATCAACTAAGCATAGCAGAGAGAGAGAGAGGGAGAGAGGACAGAGAAGGACCCCATTCCAAAATAAAAACGACTTCAAATGTGTATTCTGCAACTCGGCATTTCTGCACCGCAATATCTCAGAGGAAGAGGTGAAAGTATAGACGCACACAGTAGATCGTCATCGTCATCGTCAATGATGTACTTTTGTAGACTCTGTGGACTTGTTACGTACGCTGTTCGTGGACAAAAGATTTTTGCGTCTTTGTAAGCCCCAAACTTGACTTGAGCATGCGATATTTGCCAATACACACTGCAGACTGATGCTAAAAAAATTCGTGTGTATTGCAAATTGTAATGCACTATGAGATACTATTATATTGTGCTTACTACAGGTTAGAATCGAAACTACTGCTAACTGCTATATCTGCTGGTATGTATGTGACAAAGTCGCATTCTTTCGTGTCTCGATTCTTCTTTAAATTCGTCCCACATTCATTCTTTTGCCTTCTTTTGCTCATCTCTTAAAACCTTACCTGGAGATTACATCATTGGACGCAATTTGCTACTTTTTATCTCTATCGTAAAGAAGGAAAAACTGACAAAATGCATTTTGTGGATTCCGTCTCAAACTCGTATTTATATTTTGAAAACGTTTTTCTAAAAATAGAATATGCGTTAGTAAGTTGTCCTATTGTAATACAGTGTAGGAGACAATTCACTATAATAGCTCCATGGGAAGCTGCTATTTTGTTAAAAAATGGGAATTTGCCCTTTCAATATTTAAAGAAGAGAAGGAGATGACAAAAAAGAAAGGAAGGAATGAGAATAGTCAGTGGAGAAATGGAAGAGGTCAACAGGAATGATGATGTGGCCTCATGGCTTTGAATTGAGATTCAGACCTAGTTTCCTATTCCCGATCCGCGCTCAACCTACTTACCCCATTTTGGGCTCTACCCGGTTCGTTTGGGTTGGTCGGATTTTGTCTTCTCACAAGTCACTACAAATTAGTGTTTGGGGAAGGCTTTTGCCTACTCATTTCGCCAAAATGATAGAGTAAGTGTGTACGAGATCAAAAGTATAGTATTGGGACATTGGGAGACGAAGTCAACGCGACGTGGACACGAACATCTGGGGGAAATTATCATAGAAGTCCGTTCGCGCTGAGAAAATGCAAGGACAAAGCAGGACATTAATGAATGCATGCATGACACACTAGTAAATACAAACTAAAGTTGGGGCGAGTTGATGGATTCTAGTTTTTTCTTTTTCGTTCCTAAAGAGAAAGTCAATAAAATGGTTAGGTTGGGACAATGGGTAGGTCCGTCCTAGTAGTAAAGTGTGAATACTACGGAAAACGGGACTTTTGAAACGGGAGTCAGGAAGCGTTATTGAGTAAGGTGTTCCACATTCGCCAGGTAGGTCAAACGCTTTAGAGCAGCTAGACTAACATGATCACACCAAAAAGTATAGAAATTCGTAGGTTACCTTAAGAAGGAAAAAGGTTTCCGACCCATACGTACACAAGCGTTGCACCTTCTCTGGAATTATGGGCCCTGGAGATACACAAGGAAGCGCTCTTCGACTCGGCTCTGTAGCTCTCAAGTGCATTCAGTTTAGGGACTTGGCCCACATCCCGACCAAAAAATAGGTCAAGAGACTCCCATACTCAGCTCAAGCTTCAGATCAGGAATTCGGCTCATTCTTGTTACTGTATAATGTATATCATACTAAAGTACTCTACGTATCGTCCCTTCCTTCCTCCTGTGAAACCGTGTGAGCAGCACAACATTCAAAGTAGGGATCTTCAATCCTCATCCTTTCAATAGAATCAACTTGTTATCATGCTTATCATACAACGAGGAGAGCCATGAATAAAAAAAACTCGGCTCAAGAGGAAGCTGAAACTTGTTCCAGTGTCTCACTGCGGTTTTTTGTATAAGTAGAGGATGAGGATCAAAAACTTCATCAAATCTCCTCTTTCTCAAAAAAAGGAAGACAAACATATAACATATTTTAACAACTTGGATTATAGGTTTTAAGCATGAATGAACCATTTCGAAAAAAGCATCTTATAAGAGAATTTCGTTACAGCCATATAAAAGAGTATAGTGTGATTGTGTTACAAAGAGGATACACAGTACATTACAATTTGTTTTTGCAATGACGATGTCGACGTCGATGACGAACGTGGACATGGACGTGGTATTTTTCGTCTTTAGTCTCTTTTTGAGACGAGCAGCGAGTCGAGACGAACACTAAGAGAAGAGAGTGCGAGAGAGAAAAAGTGACAAGGTGTAACGTACTGAACCAAGGCCGACAGTGACAGTCACTTGTCGGTGTGCGACATGCACATTTTCTCAGATATCTGTGATATACACCAAGCAACTACAATACACCGCACAGCTTTGTTTCGGCACAGGTGTGCCTTACAGCAGCAGTATTGGATTCGCTAAAGTATCTGCTCACCTGTTGGCTGTCTGGCTTATTGTGATCCAAAATGCAAAGACTTCTCAGTATTGAACTGCTCAACATCCCATGACATCATTACGAAACAGTCAACTACTAGTACCACCAAATTTGTGAATCCTTCTCTCCTCTTTCCGTTTACCTATCTTTATTATGATTATCTCTGAATTTCAGAGTGCTTTTGAAGATGGAATAAAAGAAACAAGGAGTAAATAAAAAATGCTGGTAACGGCAAAAATGTAATGCGAGCGCTGTTGTTGCCTCAGGATTGGTGTTTTGTGTGTAATAACAATAAGGGACGAAAGCGAGCGTAAGGGTCCAGAGGAGTCGAAACACCTCCATGTATTTTTTGCCAGGGTGCTAGAAAAACGCAATGTGAGTGAGGGAAGAACAAGTGCTCCGAGCTCACCTGTATGTGAAGTGCACTTGTTTCCCCACCTGTGCTCCAATGAAGATTATCCAGTATTACGGGCTGAAGAGAGGATCCTTTGATTACTCCCTTATGTGATACTCGACTGCACGATATGAGAGAGGAAGTCCAGTCTTCCGTTGTGCTCAGGCATGCATGCCATGTCCTGATTTAATGTCTCCTCCCAGTATCTCATCCTTGCATCACAACAGGATGAAGAAATGAACAGTCTTCCTTTTTGTGACCGTTGAGAACAACGAACAACGACAACGGTTCCTTCATTTTCCTCAAAAAATTCAAGCAAGGGGAAAAAAGAAACCCGTCTTAAATGTATAAAAACAACAAATAGTCAACGATGATGCAAGTTTTTTTCAAATTGTAGAATCCTCCCGTCTGATTCGGTTCGGAGAGTTGTTTAGGGCTTGTCAGCAAATGTGTCCACATGGTTTTGGTCTTGACCTTTTTTGATAAACGCATAACATTGTGCAGCTATACAAATAACAAAGAGGGGAGAAGAGACTTATGGAGGCTTCAAAGGGCGAATTAGGATGATGCCTTATTTTGTTTCTCAGTTGTTTCTTTTAACGTAGCTCATAAATCGGTAGCGAAAGTTAAGGGGTTTGTTAGATTGTTAGACGAGAGTTTACAAGAGCCAGAGCTTAGAACTGGTTCAAGTGTCCATGTTTTATGCATGGGTGCGTCACGTGCCCCAAAGTGTACAAAAGGGAGAATGACGACCCATTTTGCAAAAAGGAAATGCGTGAATGCGTTAAAAAAAACTGACGGTTTCTCTCACTACGCAACGCGAACAATCTAAATGGAAAAAAATAGTTTCGAATGAGACAGTTGGTTTATCAATCACGATATTTATTTTGGACTTAGAATCTTTTTAATTTTTGAAGAAGACCTTGCCTTATTTTCAAAGTTCCTAAAAAATAGTTCAGTTGAATTTAGTGTGCAAGTGTACATGCAAAGCGAACGAGTTGAGCATTGGAGGCATAGTACGAGCTGAGCTGAAGGAGAAGGAATGTTCGGCAAGGTGAAGAACTGATCACTGGAAAAGCAGGAATCCAGCGTTTGTTTGAGACAGACAGACAGTCAGCCAGGCAAAAGAGAAGAAAAGCAAAGGAAGAAGACACACACACACGTGTGCATGATTTTTTTAACATCCTTGAGTATACACTGTACATGTGAATGCGTGCGATGATGATGTGATGTGCTCAAGCTTTTTTCGTGGTACAGGAAGAAGCAGAGAGCAGCGGTTTGTTGTGCCTGGACGACAGGTAGACTGGAGAAAAAAGAGAGACTTGGTAGTAGATTGCCATTAAAGCCTCCATTGGCTTATTCTTTGCTGGAAAACACAAAGTGTATAGTTGGCAGAGTATGCATGCATAAGCAGTAAAACGTCTCCAAGCCAAAGGAGTCCGTCTCAAGTCTCAGGTTTTTCATTGTGCTCCCGTGTGTGCAGAAGGAAGTGCCAGTGCCGTTCGTTCCGTTCTACTGGATCTCTACAACTTGAGTTTTTGAGCCTGCAGGCTTCACTTGCTGCTCCCTAACACTTTTTTGGCCGTACAAAAACATGATGAGAAATAATTCTCAACTGGCTCTTTGGTCTCTTGCCTTGCCTTGGCTTGACTCTCCTGCTTCAAATTGCTTTTCGACCACTAGCTCGACGACTTCAACTTCCCTTATGGTAAAAAAAGAACGGGAGAAACGGTAATCAGGACAAGGCTACGAGCTCAAATGTCTTTCTTGCTCTCGCTCGCCAGCGTCTTTTCTTATATACAGGATTACGTTTCATTGCGTGATTCTTTCCTTGCAGACAGGAAAAAATCTAAACTCTTCCATTCCTTAAGGCTTTTTCACAGGGATGTCCTCAGGGTCCCTTTTTCTTTGGACTTGTCCCTTTGATTTTGATTTCCGTTTCGCTGTTTGTTGTTGTTGCTAAGCAAGCTTTGGAATCCTCTTCGTCTTGTTCCTTCTCCAACTCTCCCACTTGCATTCGCTATCCAGTTCACAAATGCACCTGTCTCGTCTTTTCTGGAGGAAGTTTTCTCCAAACGATTCAAATCAATGAAAATCATCAGAAATTTAACACGTGTCCCCCCAAAAGGCTTTCAGGGTGTTGCATTGTCAACATACATCAATGAAAAAGGATAGGAAAAACGATGATTACTGTACAGTAATTTTCCAGAAATTTGCTCGAACGTTTTTATCTGCGGAATTTCTCTGGAATTGGTATTAGCAACTGCGTCTTTTTCATATTATTGAGGTCTCTGCGCATTTACAGAACCTTGGCATAAATTAAAAGGAGCGATGTTTTTGTTTTTCCCAACAATTTTGAGAAAAATTATTAAAATATCCAAAACAGAAAGTTGGTTTCTAACCCTTGCATTTTCGATTTCGTTTTTACAGTTGACAACAGCGGAGTGCGCATTTTAGCATCGAATGGGCTGTTGGAATTGGAAGGACGACGATCTCCGAGGACTTCTCCGGCGCGGACACTGCTCCAAGGGATTTTGAATCATCATCCGGGTGCTTCGCCACTTCTCAGTTCCCTTCAAGGAGTTCCAAATGGCATTCTGGGCCCGCATGGAAGACTTCCTCAGTACACTTCGGGTTCTACAGGTGAGAACTGAAGAAACATAGCTTTGACCTTATTTTCTTCTTGTTATTGTGTGTTTGTAAATTTATGTGTACCCTAATTTTTTATTCATTTCGGGAACCTGAGCAAGAACGTCGTTTCATACCACCTGAGTCACGCAAATGCTTGTTGCTTGCACGAACCTAACAGAAAAGCATCAAAAAGTTCCAAAAGTTTGGTTTGTGAGCTGCAGTAACAAGTAAACACATTTTCACAAAGAGTGGAAAACATACCAGGAGAGAAGTAATTCGCAATTACCAAAACGGAAATGATCCAATGTGAGAAAGAGGTCAAATGGTCCCCATCCTGAGGAAATAAGGTTTGGAGCTAGAAATTTAGAAGGGTCCCTACGTTGAGACTGGTTTTTTGTGAAGGGCAGGTAGAAGAAGGGAAAAATATTATCAAGGATCTTTATCTCCTGAGACCTCGTCAGACAGCCTGTCCTGTCCTGGAGCCTTCCAGCCTCTTTTCCATTCTCGTACCACTCCATAAGCAATGTAGACAAAAAAATCGTTTAAATTTCATCAAGGAATTTAACGGTTCCTTATTCCTTTTACGGTCTCTTCCAGCCTTGACACTTTTTGTACAACGGAAGTTCTTAAAAAGTCTTTTCTTTCATGGAAAACAGACTTCCAACTTATAATAATCCAACCCGAACCCATTTTAAATAAGCTGTCACGGGGAATCGGGTTCTGGGCTTGAGCTATTTGGTTCGGTTCTTCCTACATTGCATTGACTAAATAGCAACTAAACTATCCAAAAAAACCTCACAGGATAATATTCCCCGTGAGTATCACTTGTGTTTCCTACAGACTAAAAAGTGGTCAATTTTGCACTGTTGGAAGAGGACTCTTAAGGAAGTCCTTAATTGCCCTGGTGACAACTTAATGAAGACGTCATTAAAAAAAGCACATTTGCTCAACACCATGGACAATTGGCAATGTCTACGTTTGAAAGTTTAACTCCTACTTATTATCCTCATTTCCTTTTTCCTTCCCGGTTTTATGTGACAATTCCCGCTATGGTTACTTTATGACTTTTTTTCTTTAAAACGAGGGTTTTTGAGGGCTTGCAAGATTTTGTCTTTTCTCTTCACATGTTCCGTTAATTCTGTATAGTTAACCCATTTACTCGAGTGGACTTATGTACTACAGACTATGTAGTGTAGTCTAATTATGGAAGTGGACGATTCCTGTTGTAGGGTCGAACGTGTTGAGGATCTCAAGTCCACATAATAGACATTGATAATACACTAGAAGAAAATGAATAATGTTTTTGGTGCTGCCAATTGTTGGGACATAGCAAGAAAAAGGAAAGGAAGCAAATAATAAGCAGAAAGGAAGGCATCAAAGGTACAAGGCAAGGGTTTGGGATCCTGCAAGAATTGCGATTGGCAATTAAAGTGTACTTGTACGTTGTACGTTGTACCTCTACCTTGACGTGAAGAAACCTGCTTGGGTGCCCCTTTGCGCTCAACATTGTCCTCAAGTCTCGATCGTCCCAAGACACAGTCGATGACTGCAATGCAACGAAACGCAATGCAATGCAATGAAGTATTTTTGAGACATAGCCTTATGATTACCGTAGCATTAGCATTTCTTTTTGATTTGGAGAGAGAGGGGATTGAGATTGCTTCAGCAACCTGCTCGACGGCTTGTTGACTCACTTCTCTTTCTTTGACTCCACTCACTTCATTCACGATGCGAATGTCTTGTTACGACATCCGATTGCACGCAGCAAAAGCAACTCCACTCCGTCGTCGTCGTTATTGCAGCAATGCATTATTCCTCACAGGATTGCGACGATTGTTGCAACGCACAATTTCCCCTTTTTGCACACCATCCCACGAACGCAACAATCACACCAACCAAACAACCCATAAGCTCTTTGGCTTTTTTTGTGGGGCTTGCACCAGTGATCCAACCTGCCAGTTTCCCTTCTCACTCTGTCTAAATCTCTCCATAAAGAAGCATATGGCCACAGTGCGACAATTCAGATTGGCACACACCGATGACATTCAAAGGGGAGGATTCCATTCTGTATACATGTATACTACAGCATTCTGCCTTACAAATCTATTCCTTGCCATTTTCAAGCTCAGTCTGTTCTGCTTCGTTTTACATGCTTAGGAAATAAGTTTCCCGACCACACGTCCACGTTCACTACCAAATAATGCAATAACATTGCCGTCGCAATCTAATCTCTTCAGTCATTCTAAATAAAAGCATTGTTGCTTCAAAATTCCATTCAAAAATTAATGATCGTCAAAAACCGAAATATGGCATTCACACATACTGATTTTGTGACTATTTTTTCTATGCAGGTTCTCTCCCGCCCAGTCCAGCAGACAGCGGCGTTTCTGACGTAGACAGCAGCAGCAGCGGTCACACGTCTAACGATGAAACCAAAGCTCGACTTCAACCCACCCCAGGTACAAAACGTAAGTGACACCCTGTTGTTTTTATTACATTTTATTAATTCATATTATACTTCAAATGCTGTCGCAATGCATTGGGCTTTACTGAGACAAAAGCGGAATTCCCCAATCATGATCCCACTTTGGTCTGAATGATTTCTCAGTAATCATAAAAGGTCTTGGAACGAAATGAGGCTGATATTCGATTTCTGCTTCAGTCAAAAGAGGATTCTTCCAGAATAATTTAACAAACTCGTCTGGAAATGTCAGTGTTTAGAGTGTGCATGCATGCATGCATGCTGATACTCTCAGCATTTTTAGTGCAGGAGTGTGAGTGGAGAAAATGGATGAAAAACGAAAGGAAGGCACAAATGACACCGGAAATTGGAGCCATTAGCAGTGGGATTTGGACAGCCGCAACGCAACAGCAATGGAGATAACCTCTTTTTAAGTCTTGGGAGAGACGGAAATGAAGCTCGCCAAATAAAACCGTGGCTCGTTCCTTATTCCCCAGCTGTATGGTCACTCATCCTCCTTTCCATCAACAACTTATACTTTGACTTCTTGTCTTACTCCTCAAGATTTTATCATGGCTTTCCGAAGAAATGAGCATTTTAGTGCTAGCTCCCAACTGCGTCTTTCCTTCCCCCTTTTCCGAAAGAAAACCAAACCGCACGACACCGTTTCATCGCATGCAGCGATGCAACACACAAAGAAAAACAATATTGAATTAAATGAATTATAAATATATAGTACTGTCATGTCATTTTTATTAATTGCCCCAGCAGTTTCCAGTAAGTTGCTTGTTGCTTATCTGCTTTAATGTTAGGCGCATATTTGAAGGGCAGACGAGTCAGTTTGAGTTGATTCGCACATTATTTTGAGAGGATGCAGGTTCAAAATCGCACCTCACAATTCGCACATCTCAACCATGATTCCATGTCATGCTTGAACCTGATGCCGTTGGAACTTGAAAGTTGGAACATGTGTTCATGTGTGCTAAGTGCACTCAAATGAAAGTCAGGTTTATTCTATTCTGGATTATGGAATTATATTCTGCACATTAATAACCGCAACTGCTGGTAATAATAATTATTATATCACGTTATACGGCATTATTATTTGATAGGTTTATAAAGCACGGATTGATGTGTTCGGTTTGTCGTCGTTTGGCGTTGGCCATATGGCTGAAACGAGAAGCAGGTTTCAGTTTTTTTTGGAGCAGAAAGGGTTTAATGTTGACTGAGGAGTGATGATGAGCACCCACGGCTTAGTATGCCTGCCTAGCTTGGGTGCTTTGACTTCGTCTCATGACCTTCAAAGTCTATCTGTTTTTAATACAGTGATGTCCGTTCCGTATTTGGTTGCTGAACAATATTGATCAAGAATCATCATCGATTCCCGTGTAATATTTTGTGTTTGTTGTTTGACCAAGACGACGACAACGCCGTCAAAAACGCCCTATGGTTTTCTGATAATTCAGTACCACGATTAAATATTGTCCGTTTTTCCGTCTTGGAAAAACATTATCAGCATGTACAAAAAAATTGAGGTTTGTTGAAGAACAACTAATGTTACACTTTCACGTTCTTTCTGAATGGACCGGAAAAGGAAATGAAATTTTTTGGAAGCCCATCATTTTCAAGACAAATCTCCAAATTTGGAACGTGACTTTAGCTCTGAAAGGGAAAAAAGGCATGTAACATAAAAAGCTGCTTTTCGTTTCCTTCCTGACGTGTGTTTACCTATGATGTAAGCTGTACGTGTGGACGAACTTGTGTACTAAGAATAGATTTCTGGAGTTGTAATATGCATCCATTAAATGTGAAGCGAGGCGACGAGGATCTTTCGACTAGTTCCGCCCGCCGACTTACCCGCTTATTCTTACCGCCGTCCTCAAAGTCTATTAAAAGCCGCGCACACGAGTCGCTTCCGTCTTTTTTCCATTTGTGGGCAGGACAACAGGTTCATAGCACACGTTATGCAAATAAGACTTTAAGGAATCACTCAGTTTTTATCTTGTAACGTTTATGTCTCAGCAAAGTTCTAATTTTGAAACTCACAGTTGTAAAAATGGTAATTTTGTATCGTTTGTGATCAAATTATAATGAAATTTCAGTGCCAGCGCCTCACACCCCAGACAGCCCGAGCCCAGGTCACGGTGGAGTGTCGCCATACCTCTCGTCTCCATACTGTCAAATCAACCCGGCTAACCGACATCCATACTCACTGTCGCGACAACATCAATCAGGTTGGTACCTCTTGGATTCCAAACGCATATTAGATGACATCGTTGCATCACTATAGTTCGGATTCGTCAAAATCAAATATTCTTTAAATTGAATTATCTGTGAAAAATCCCATCCCGGTGGTCTTGAGTATTTACATGGGTCATAGATATTTATCGAAGCGGCCAACCAGATCTTGATGACAAGATATTTCAACAAACAGTGATTTGCGTGCTGTGCTCTGAAAAAGGTTTCCCCTTTTTTCTCGCAGAGAATAGTATTCCGCCTGCGTTCCCACGTTTCCTTCTGGTTAAAGTCTCTCTTCATTTTCACATGTTTGTCATCTCTTCCAAAATTAACAACATTATGTGTGTTCCCGTGTTTCCTCCCTACTGGAAATCATCTCACAAGGTCAAGAATGACCTTCTCCCATTCCGACAATTGTCAAGTCCGAGTTCAGTGATCCCAAAAAGGGTTCTTCTTATGTAGTATCAATAAAGGTTCAGTATTACGCTTTGTTCCCGCGTGTGTCTTGTCATGGGTATTAGTAGCAAAGAGACAACATAAATGCAAGTGACGGAGCAGATGATAACGATGACATGACGACTCGACCACAAAAGCTGTTATTGTACTTGGTGCGCTGTCCGTAGTCCCGTTACTCCTGACTTCATAAATTGCTCACCAAAGCTAATTTTGGAGTATCACGTAATGCGTATATGCGTAAGGGACAAAGAAGGAAAAGAGGCTTTCCAGGGAAACACGACACTGGAAGTGTTGCTCCACTTGATGATTTAATGCTTTATAATTAGCTGACCCGAAAATGGAAGTTTGAGGTTGACCACTTAAGTGTGGCTTTATAATTGTAATCCGAGGGAATAGTTGTCGATTGACACACATTCTGACTCGTAGACTTTTTCTTCGTCCCATTCTTCCAATAACTTTAGTGACGCTATCAGCTCTTATGGATTTACATTATGCTGTCGTTTCCGCTTCCTCGGCTACAAATACTAAACCATGTCCAAAACTGGAGAATGAAAGACAATCCTCGCGGTTCCTGCGGTTTCCGCTTGCCCCATTAAGACAATCACGTTGCAATCTACTTGCAATAATAGGGGAAAATGTAATTAATATTCGGGGTGGAAAGGCGGATCGAAACGAATCCAATGTTTCTCTTAATGACACAATTTCCTATTTTGAAGAAACAAAAGGGTCGGGTCCAGGGCCTCCGCCCATCCGTTTTCCACAATACAATATTCAACACAGACGACACATTTTGGATGTGCTTATGAATTGTATGGGTTATTATTGCATAAACTTGTGCATCTTTTGTGACATCCCTGTTCTCCTGGTCACCTTGAAGAATAAATGAAGGAGCCTGCAGCAGTACAATACAAATACGTTTGAACCCTCAGAACTTCAAATTTCTGGAGAAAAATAATAATGATAGAATGAAAGAAAAAGTCGTCCTTGTCCTTTTACGTAGTGTTGTGCTCAGTTTTGGTAATCCTGAATGTAAACGGAGGAAAAAAGAATCCCTTTTCTTCCTGTTGGAACAGACAATGACAATTTATAGCTTTATTTTGTTTGGTCAAGGAAGATGAAGAAGGAGTTGAAGGGAAAAGGGTTGAGGTAGATAGAAAAAAGGTCGAAGTTTGAAAGTAAGAGTAAAGGAGCGTGTGGTTTAAGTCTGGTAATGAGACAAGTTAGAGATCACAGGTGATTCTTCAGATGACTTGTGTGGGATCATAGCAGTCAGCATCACATAGGTCTACAAGATCTGCATTTTGTCTGCCCATGTCCTCTCCAGTTGGGATTCAAGGTCCAAGGGTTTACGACCATTGCATTATTGGCCAGTGCAGACTCAAGAATGTATTAATGTATAATCCAAGACGGGTACAAAAAATGGCCTCAAGTCTCCATGGAGTCTCAGAGCACATGAATAGAAGATGTCTTTATGAACTGGAAATAGAGTTATGATGCATGGATAATATGCAAATTTGCACCTGGAGAATCAGTGTCTATGTGCTGCAGATAGAGTGTTATTATTGCACATATGAGGAGAACAATGCAATGGCAATATAGATAGAGGGAAAAGGAATTGGTTTTGCAAAAGAAGATTCGTGAAAGGTGTAGATTGTGTGTCTGTGTCGTAATAGACGAGAGCATTTTTGGGTATAGGCAAGAGCAAGCCAATAAGCGATAAAGGTTGTTGTGAAGTGCTCTAACGCAATATGAAGTCACCTGGCTGGCGTGGAACATTGTCAAAGTCATAATATAAGTAAATTGCGAATTGTGTAGTAGTACACACAAGAAAGACTGTACAACATCTTGTACTTGGGATACAACAGGTACGTTCTACAGGTTTTGTGCAAGAGGAGCATATCCATAGCACAATGCAAAATCTGAGTGGGACGTGCGTTGTTCATGGGATTTGCTAAGATGGGATTCTTGATTCTCCCTCGTAAGTAAGTAAAGTATAGTATGTAAGTAGTAAAGAAACCTGAGCCCAAGTCTCCTTCAATAAGTGCTTCAACTTGAAGCGTAAAGCAAAAGAAAGAGTAATGTTTGTTAGCAAAATTGTGATGGCATATCGCAAAAGCAGCCCACACTCACTCACTTACACTCCTGTGGCACTGGTACTGCAGAGATGTATCGCCAACAGCTTTTTTGCCTTTGCTTGAGTAGATGGGTCAAACTCCTTTCTCAAGGCTGACTTCAGTTGTAGAGTTGTTGTGCAAATCCCTGCAGGAAATTCGCACTCCCATCATTATCTCGAGCATCATCATCTCACTTCACTCCCATTCCTCTCCTTTTTATTCTCTCTCTCGTTCCCTCGCTCCTTTCGACGCACACACACACAATCTATGGACAAAAAAGGGAGGACAATAATGCTATAAGAGACAGTACTTACGTGTTATTGTGTTATGCCAACTATTTCTTAGACGCAATCTTCCCTGATTGAATAACGCTCACAGGTGAGACCGATAATACTGTACCAAAACCGATCCTAAACAAAACACTTATGATTTCTTTTGAAACTGTACTTGCGTTACTTAAGATACAAGTGTGAATGCTTTGAAAGGAAGATGTAATGGCTTTGATTTTGTGGCCAACGAAATAGCTAATTTTTTGGGAACCTGTTGACCCTGTGAAACTAACAGACTTCATCTGACCTTACCAGAAGCATTTTCCGTTACGGTAGGAAAAATTAACACACAACATGTATAAAATTTCCCTTCAAATTTTTCAGTATAGTGGAGGCTTCTTATGCACAACATTGTAATGGGACGATCAGTGATATGAAGGACATAAAAGTCTCGGCTCGGAAGAACAGACGTAGTAGTCTGAGAGTGCAAGGGGACTATAAAGACACATGGCTTTTACTTCTTACTTTTTTTAAAAGGAAGATGCGATTTTTGCGACATGGTCAGCGCGTTGATGGTCAGCGCGAGTCAATGTTGCCCTTTGGTCCTTTATTTATCCTGGAATGAATGGCACATTGACAAATATGACCGAGTCGACATTTCTCATTATGTGTGCACATTTTTTTACTGTTCTTCTGCTGCTGACCGAGTGAATAAACGTTGAACTCATCATATCCGTGTTAAAATGAATGAGATTGAGCTGTGTCGATGTGACATTGACTTCATTGAGACATCGTCGAAAGATTGTGCCCATTGAGACTTTATGGTTGTATGGATTTCTTTTTTGGAGACAAACAACATGATTTGCGTAGTATGGAGTATGGAGTATCTTCATTCTGCTTGTTGTTTGTAATTCATGATTGTGCACACTGACACGCACACGCGGACATCGTATCACTATCACTTCGTATCATGTGCTGTGGTGTCGTAGCCCATTGACACATGCTGTTGCTGGTCCGATATAGAAATCATTTCGTACAGGAAAACCAATAGCTGATCGCGTCCTTTTCGAGACTACATACGATTTCGCCTGGCTGATAAAAATCGGATGAATCCTTCCAGCACCAAATTGCCATTTCACTCCTTCCATCAAGGTTAAGTGGGATCGAGGTGAATAGCACGGGAAGAGAGATTAAACTCATCGTTTCGTGTCCATATTAGCCAATCCTCTTGCTCTCTGTCTTTTCTCCCTACGACTCTGCTATTTAATTAATTGTCCTGTCTCTCTCTCTCTCTCTTTCCTCTCTCAGTAATATCGCAGTCAAACGTGCATTTAACATAAAAACATAAGGTGAATGAATTATCAAGGTAGCACTACTACTACAAAAGCCCCATTCCATGGTTTTTTTATTACCTCATCTCTTGGATGAGTGAGAGGATGCGGCAGTGACAGACAAATAGGGAAATGAGTTTATAAGTATGAGCCCATGAGTTTCCGATAAGGAGAATGACAACCGATAAGAATTGACCACGACCGACCACTTGTTGGATCCTCTTCTCTGAACTTGTTGCATTGTGCTTTTTTGGAAGTCCTGTTGTTTTGTAGGGAGAAAATAGGCAATGATAACAGGTCGGTCGTCGGTCCAGCAGAAGTGCCAGCAATAATGAGAGTGAACGGGAAATGTGGATATTCATAAATGTGTATGATTGAACAACTCGGACTCGGGGCAGGATAGGGCTCGAACTCATCTTCCAGTGGCGCACTTTGAAGAGTGAGTGTAAGTATATGTAGTCGTATAGTTGTGAGTTCAGTGGACGACAGGTCAAGGGAAGGGCATTTGCGAAATGACAATGGCACACCCAACGAAACCCATCAGCATCATCTCAAACAACTATAAGAAACTGCAAGGAGCTCTTCTTCTTTACTTTACGAGTCCGGTGTGCATCGCTTCAGCTCAACTCGCTCCTGGTTGAGTCATTCCAGCTTTCTTCTACTTCTACGCTTCTTGGTGTCGCAACTTCTATGAGATGACACACGAGATGCGACAAAACCTGTCATTATAATTCACTGCGCTTCACAACGAAACATTTTCCTTCCTTTCAGGTTAATTCCAATTTGCTCACCCGCTGTCTCCGCGTTGTCATGGACAAACATATTCTGCAAAATGTCACGATTTGGTCGTTAACTGTATGTATGATCGGTACGACTTTGTTGACATATCAAACAACGGGTTTAATTGGCTTTCCACACACGGTTTGTCCAATCAAACACGTTTTTTAAACTGGTCCAGAACATGGAGTAAAGGTCACAGAGGTTTCATTGAGAAACGCAGGGTCATCGTATTACAAAAATACGGAATGTTTGGAAAACGAATTGAATTCTTTGAACGGCAAATGTTCAAAAACCCAAAATATGTTAAAAGTTTGTTGTTATTGATGTGTAGTATCGTAGCATGCACAATTTCTGAGAGGCAGCACTTCATAACATTCATATGCAATTTTTCCTCATTGTTATGCCTGAAAAACACGTAAGACTATACATAATGCTGCTACAAGGAAAGGAAATTATTATTGTGGAAATAATGCTATGGGAAAGAGGAATCTTGTATGTAAAAATTCTGCAAGGGAAAAAATGTGAGCTGAAGACGTTCGCTTGGGAATGCAGCATTGTCCGGACAAGGTGCTTCAAGAGATTCATGTGCACGAAGACGAAGAGAAGTTGGCGTCCAGCCGGAGGCTAGGCGAGGTTTCAAACTTGGACTTGTAGACTTGCTTGTCTACGATATGCCGATGTGATGTGATGATGAAGTTGGCACTAGTGCAAAAAATGTGCAAAAACCATTTCTGAAATGGAAAGGTATATTACGTGCTATTGGGTAGCTAGGTTAGCCCAACCAGACGTGCTCACTTTTCCTTTTCGTTTTAGTACTGTGTTCAGGTAGTCATCCACAACATTACTGACTCACTCAGTCTCATGCCTTATTGCCATCCTTTTCCCCGTGATGATGATGATGATGATCATGAACAGCATTTCTGCACATTCTCAGCTCACTGCTATTATACATTTTTGCGAATTTTTTGTTTTTTGTACTATATACCCTAGCAAATTCTTACTAAGTTTTATAATTCAAAATTTGGAAGACATCTATTCAAAAGTCGGTCGAATGGGAAAACGGTGAGTATCGGAGGCCGAGAATTAATTTTCAAAGGCATGTGTAGAACTTTTTTGTTAAAATGTGCACTTACTTGGAAGCACGCTGTGAAGTTGATGACGATAAAAAGTGCAGATTGTTATTGGATATATTTTGATGTGTGACAAAGTGCAAAAATGTAAAAAAAGCTGAGCTGTTGCTCTCAAGTGTTTGTGTATGCACGAGGCGAACACGCTAAGACCACAAAGAATTTTGCACATAGACACGTAACAGCAAAAAGCCTATCGAAGCTTACAAAGCGTGCAAAAGCGCCGAGTCTGTTTGTGTGGCTAATATTGCTGTTATGTTGCTGCAAAAGTGCGAATTCTCCATCCTCGTCCGTGTATGAGGGGAATGTGCAAAATATCTCTATGTTGTGTACTGTAGCCTGCTTGCCTGCTGCGCTGCGTTGAATGTTGGTTTCGCAGAAACGACAAGCCTCTCCCTCAAACTTGGTGTATCTGCACTCCCGACCTTTCTCCAGACCTTCAAAGTCAAAGAGTCGACGAACCTCGTCATCGTCATGTCCTACGTCGCTCATCTTCTTCTTCATCATCATCTGCTCCATTCATTCTCCCGAAAATTTCAATTTATTTATTAGGGACAAAGACTGCAACTTTGGATCTCCTACTCTCTTTTCATAATCATCATCGGAGATGCACATCGTGCACCCATCTTGTCCATTCATTAATTATACAGGCACTCTGTCATCCTACTTTAATCTGCTAAATTGCTCAACCAAGGTGCCATCCTCGTGTCACGTGTTTCTCCACATTTCGCATCTATATGTGGCTGAATAGTATTTTTTGAAAAAGAGTCATTGTCAATTTGTCATCAATGTGTGACTGAAGGTTGTTGGGGATGGTTTCATAAATCTCTGATCAATTGCTGAACCCGATGGGATCACGTCGTATAATGAAGTAAACAAGATGATGATGAAATGGTTCTCTGTCCGAAGCGATTGTATCCTGTTTAGTGTAATGTGGCGTATGGCTGCATCTCACTGTTTCAACGTTTGACATTTGGTTCATGCCACTTTGTGCCAGTAGGTCTCTTGCAGGATGGAAAGTATTCAACACGAGAAACAAAGAGGATGAAGCTGAAGGAGAAAATAACCAACCACGACATTGTGACACAGCGCAAGGTTGACTTGGAGTTGAGGATGGCTCTGGACAAAAAACGTATATGCTTTGCGAGCTTTGCCATTGAAGATTGAACAAACAACTTGCTTGATACAAAATGAAACACATCTGATGAAACACATCTGTCCATACATGTATATGCAAAGTATGTATTCCAGAGTTTCCAATTTTGCATTCTAAAGAAGCTTCAACTAGCTTCCAGCTTTACTACACCAATTACAAAATACACAATTTTTGTTTAAAAAATGAAGGAAAAATGATTTACGGTTCATTTGCTAATTTCTGGTCACCTTTTTGAGAGCAAACTGTAATTTCTTATGGGATATTATTATTAAGTCTTGTGAGACTTTTTGGAAAGGAATCTTTGTCCTCAATTGAAAT
>JABASF010001247.1:0-24500 GCA_019776145.1 Harlomillsia oculata | reverse complement strand
GCCATCACGACAAAATATGTTTTCTTTAAAAATCTCTAAAAATCGCAGTGCATAAGAAAATTTCAAAAATGTTTCTAACATCAAATTTATTCCCTAAAATTTCTCTAATCTAAGATCTAGTCCTCTATATTCCTAATCGTGTTCTCGTCTAATTTTTGTTCCAATTGCACTACCACAGATAAATATAAACTATTATTTTATTACGTATTACAGCGAACTTTCGTTTATGGAATTCTCACTCCTAAAGTCACTGTTAGGCAACCAATTGAGCCGTGTATATTTCTTTCTTGATGACATGGACGAAGGAGAGAAACGAAATAACTTTGTTCCATATTATTCCATATAATAATGTTTATGGCTACTTATTGCTTTTAGTTCTAGTATTTGAAGATGGTTTAGTGACAAATCACAATTCAGGCAAAATATTGTAGTGAATAGCAAAATGGAAGGAAAAAATTAACCCATTGGAATAAGTGTGGTTACACCGTAAGTCTACAATATACGATAATTGGTACGCTCGTAATGTGGATGATACAAAGTGTTAACTCTGTTTCTCGTTAGACTAAGAGCTTTGAGAAAGATAAGAGTGGACAGGTCATTGCGCTGATAGCAAACGAGCACGCCATGTTCTAAGGACCACTTCCTTATCCCATTTGTCCTGATGATGCGACGGGAGAGATGCGTTTAAGGTTTAGCTTTTCTCCTGATGTTATACTGTTGAACCGTTTTGAATCAGTACCAAATATTGTTCTTGTATTATATAGTACACCAAATATATAGAGAAATGAGATCTTAGATTAGAGAAATTTTAGGGAATAAATTTGATGTTAGAAACATTTTTGAAATTTTCTTATGCACTGCGATTTTTAGAGATTTTTAAAGAAAACATATTTTGTCGTGATGGCACTGCTGTTTTTGCATATTATACTAAAATAATACAGTTATTAAAGTAATATAAGTATTTTTTAAAATGTAATGGATGCAAGCAATGGAAAAGACTGAATTATGTAGACACAACAACAACGATCCAAAATGATATAAAGTTCTAATATAAGATTACTGCAATTTTATGATAAAACATAGCTAAGGAGAGAGAGAGAGCAATTTGTTTTACCGTAACATACTAAACTACTAAATAACTATACAACGAAGAGTGCAGTCCTGAAGAGAGGAGCTCCTCTTGTTTCGAAGACAACGAAAGGTCAGTAATTGTAAGTTTTCGTAGCCGTTGAGGTTGCCAGGAACTTGTCGCAATCCTCTGTATAAGTAAGTACGTAAGACTCTTATGCGTGAAAGTCAAACGTTGAAATCTTGTGTGTTATTATGTCGCGTGTGTGCTGTAATACTTGTGAAAGTGTGTTCGGTAGTACATTTTTTAGGAACAAGGTCTGGAAAGATTGAATGAATGGGTGCTTCTTCCTGCTTTCTCCTTTACGCCATCAAAACCGCCTCTGAACTTATGGAGTCGCTCCAGGGAGGCTCATTTGTCTTGGATTCATGGCGTGTGCCCAAGGCAGCGCCCAAGACGCAAAGTTCCTTTTTTGGTGGACGATTTTGTAGCCACTCTGCTTCAGTCCGTTTGATTACCGAATGATTTGGACGTGTGTACTTCGTGTTGGCAGGAATGAAGGAGGACTGATGGTCCTTTGACACGAAACAAGGCGTAGGGCATAGAGCAACATGTCGTCATGTATTTTAAGGTGTTTCGCTACCAGAACAACTACTGCCCACTTTCTCTCTGTTATATACCGAGTGAGCGTAAGTAAATTTAGTTCAGTCGCCTAGACTTTCTACGTTTTTTCTCTCGTTTTTTCATTATGATTATATTTTTGAAAGAAAGCATTTTTCAAACGTGCTTTCTCACTTCAGACACATTCCAAAAAGGTATAGTAGCAAAGGGTTACTTGGCTGCAAAGAGATGAGCTCCAGCAACGAGAACTAGAACTAAATTATGATGTGTGGATATTACAAGAAAATCTTTAGCTGGCTTTGTATTGTACAAAATGTCCTCCTTTTTGCTTTTCAACAAATAAATGGCAATATCCACCAATAATTTAGCTTAAAACGGGGATTTCTCCTTTCGGGCTGTCTTTAAGTATTACTATATTGTCGTGGAGATGGAATGGCTACAGGTCAGGTCCAAAGGTGCTGCAATAGGTGTGGGATCTTATCTTCATCGTCTCTCGTCTCTCCGTAGAATTAATAAATAACATTTCCTCCATTCTTTTGCTTGCTTTGAACATTTCGAATCAAATTTTCTTATCTTGTTCCACTTTCGCTTTCATCTCTCACTACTGTATCTGATGTAGCCGAGTGGGCCGGTGGCACCCTTCTGCATCCTCTCTGTTTACTGTGTTGACTGTCAAGTCTTTTTCTCTGCTTCTCATGTGCCACTCGGGTATCGCCCATGCTCCTCTTAGAATCACTTTCTATACTATGTAGTACACAGAATTCTATCTGTCTCTCTCTTTCTCTTGTCTGTTTCGTAAACTTAAATTCCTCAACTTTTATTCTTTTTCTTCGTCGTCTTCTTCCTTGTACGGCACCAATGTTCTCGTAGACCACTTCTACTATTTTATTTATGTACGTGTACTGTATCTATCTACATTATTATACTGTAATCTCTTTCTGTCTCAGCTTTTACGCCGCGCCGTGTGTTGTTTCTCTGTAGCATTCATAACTTTCTCTTTACTATGACTTTAATAAATATTATAAGTGTTGTGTCATATGGGTACAATCAACACAATTGCGCATCTAAATTGCGTGGGCAACATGCATTCCGTAGCAGTATTACGTAGTCATAACTTGTAGTGCGTGCTCGGTGGATGGAAAGGGAAAGCAAGGGATGAGTGTTCTTTCTAGTCAAGTATGTCATTTCCATTTCCACTTGTCCGGATCGTGTCTAGTGGACACCACATAGTCACTTATGCACTCAACTCACTCACTCTGTGCGGTTTGTCACTATATATCGGTGCCATTATGAGGAACTACGTGAAATAAGCATTATATTACATACGTTTTATATTATCTTTACTCTACATTCGATGAATTTTGCTGTTTGACTATATCATACTATACGTACAAGTACAAGTTGCATGGTCTAGTCTTTATGACTACTGCTGTACTAACTACTCTAAAAATATATGATAGTGTATATTCGTCTAGTCGTGTACGTGTGTGTAATGATTGTCTTTGTATGGGAACTTCAGTGCAGCAAACCAAAGATTAATTGGAGCCTTGGGCAGCCACACACCTCCTCTCGGCCCTCTCCATTATTCACGTAGCTCAGATTTGCCCGGTTCCTGTGGTGGGCCCATTTGAGATGATTAACAAGGAGTTGGTGGGTGTGCTTCGTGTGAATCATGAATGACTCTTCTCTTTCTCTCCTACGAAACCTGGGAGTATGAAAGTCCAAAGAGAGAATATGACCAGCAGACAGACAAAACCGAATGGGAGGAGGAGGAGGAACTGTGTGTGTTTGTGTGCACCTTGGCCCTCAGCTTTCCGCTTGATCTCAATCTCTTCACGGCATGCATTTTGCATCACACCCGTCCAACCTTCCTATACTTCTTCTTGCACAATTCTCAGCCTGTACATATATAAACGTAGCAATCCATGTTTACTTATAGTCTTCTTATATAGTATCCATGTCTAGTCTTCGTCTACACTCAAACTTTGTGTGTGATCGTCTCTCTCTCTCAACTCTCTCTCTCTTTCCAACGTTAATCTTTGTCTTATAGTTCGTACTATATTCATGTGTACCGAAAATAGTAATATGCAATGCTGCTATTTTCCGGCAGCATTATTATACTTATTGTTACTGTCGGTACACAATTTTGGCACGCACCGCCACACCTTCTATTTGTCAAGAAGTCAAAAGCTGAGTTTGGGTCTTTTGCAGCAATTATTTGCTGCTTTGTCCACAATGCAGCATGACGAACATATACTGGAGAAAGCAAGAACGTAAAAGTAAATCTAAAGATGTTAATCTGATGATAACATTGACGTTTGTCGTAATAATAATATTTACGGTTGTTGTTATATAGTATTAATGCAGTTGTTTAGGTTGTGTATTGATCATTACTAATTATAATGTAATTATTGATTGTATGGTATGTAATATGTACCACCACACGAAAAAGTGCTAAGTCAGAATGACTTCAGTAGAGAGTACTGCCTCTGAGGCGTACGCCAAGTGTGATGAAAGAAAGAGAACATCGAAGAAACAATAAGAAAACTACCACTAACTGTTGTAGCGCAGTATTAATGAATGAGTGATATGGAGAAATGAATGAATGAATGAAGGAGCGTATTTCTAAACAAGGAAAAGGGAAGAATGAGTGAATGAGTGAGTGAATGAATGAATGTATGCATGTGTGATTGAGAGATTAGAACATTAAGGAATATATTAATGAGAAAGGTGGAGGACTTCGCGTGCGAAGCGTCTCCCAGACTTTTTGACTCTATGCATTCCAATAAGGAGGCGGTCTGAGTCGACAGCACACTTTGGAACTATTTCTTCAAGGGATGGTTGCGAATGTCGCCGTCGCCGCCGTTGAAAAGCAATATTCGTCAGCAATAAATGAGGTAGGTTTGAGCCGACTGCTGCCACAACGACAGTTTTCACCCGTAAAAAGTATATTCGTTCCAGAACACAACGAATTGAAACTCCAAGCAATAATCGGATGAGCGAACGGAAGCAATAAAATCCTCTCTCACACTGAGCACACTAAGCAATAAGCTCTTCTGGACTGAGAATAGAAGGGTAGAAGGACACAACTTTTTGAACTCCTTCTTCTTTCTTCCTTCACACAAGTTCAGACATACTTAAGCAATATTATCAGAGTGAACAACTGAACTGTGTTCCACATGCAAAGGCTCATTCATTGTAGCTCTTTTAGAACAAGTTTCTCACAGCAATAATAATTCTAATTCTTTAAGGATACAGTCATTCATTTTGTCGTAGTTGGTGTAGGAAAGCGGCTTAGACTGCACAATGTACTAGAAGGATTAGTACACTTCATATTTTCAAAGACGAAGGACTCGACAGTCACTGTCAAAACTACATTCCTCTACTTCAGGGAGTTCTTCCACTTTTTTAACAAAAACACTCCCGCTCTATACTTCACTCCCTTTTTCCTTTTCTTATCATTTCATATTCATAATAACGACAAATCACAGGTTATTTTGCCATTATGTCGCTCGTATTTTTTGCTTCTCAATGTGTACCGCGTCATTTACCAAGGACCACTTCGAATTTTCTCCCATTGTTCTTTTGAGATCTCAAAACGAAGCTCCTCGTATTACTATACTATACTAATAGCACTACGTATTACTAACCATTATAAGCAATTTAAAGCGTGACAAAATTTAACGCAATACTGACTGGTGCAATTTCTGGTCTCAAAAATCCTATAAAAGTCATTTTATGGTCTCATGAGTGCAAGCAAACAACGATGACACACATTCTTTTAAAATTCCATTACAAAATATTATTCATAAATGATGTTAATATTATTCTAATGTTACTATAATTATATTAGTTTGTATTTGCATTGCACACACATTACTAATCGTCACCTGGTCTTTTAAGTATAGTTCATGAATCACAAAAAATGTATGTTACTCATTAAAATGCAAAGAAATCCTATACAATGAAACTTGGAGTGCAACGAAACGAAATGAGAGAATAAATTATTAATATTAAGCTACAAAATCAATGTAAGCGTGCATTATATAATTTAAAATAAGAATGAAAATCATGAAATCCAACCACGAATTCAAAAGGAAAGCAATTTGTTCTCTAAATAATGTACGTTCAAGTATAGAATCTTCCGAATGTACAGGAAAGTCATAAAATTGAAAAAGGATTGAATCGTTGAAACTAGTTATCAATTCAAATATCTGGTCAGTTGTGAGTTATTATGTAATTTATGTAGTACGTTATTCTGTACGTATTCATATTCAAAGGTTTGAATTCCACTCATGTTACCCATTGTTAAAGTTAGATTTGTTTGGAGAACAGCACATTCGGAGAAGAGAAATTTGAATGGAAGCAAAATAAAAAATACCACTCCAAATGAATTTCACGGCGAAAACATTTTTCAAAATTTATTATTCTATACCAAAAGAAAGATTCAATAAAAATATTCATTATGCAATAATCCCCCCTGCAAATTACGCAAAGTGAAATTATATATATACAGCAATAATATGAGCAAACTGGACCCTTAATCTGCAATTTTTTGAAATTGTATACAGAAATGCAAAATAAAATGATACTATGAAAATACCTATACTACAAAATAGTACTTTTCCTCCTCTACCGTGTGCTGTTGTCCATTAAAAGTGAAGTATGAATCATGTTCGTGTACACCAACAACATAACACTGATGTATAATCAAAACTATACCTAAAAAGTGTACAATGGAAACATTGAATCGTTGGTAATAAAAATGAATTCATGTTGTATGTTACTTAAACTGGACGTGGATAACGTAATTTTTTAGTTGTGTTTTATTGATTGTTTTATTTTTAGTATCGAAGCGTGCTTTTAATTAGTGACATATCCATCTGTTGCTTTCGGCTCTGGTCGGTCATCTGTTTGAACATGGCAGTCATCGACATTGCATTACATAGGCACTCATCCGGAAACTACAACTACAAGCATGCTGTAGAAGAAAAAGCCATTTCTTTAGTGGTAAAGTCAAGGTACGTTGCCAGACTCACTCACTCACTCCATTGAATTTCAGTTTTCGACAGTTTCGACATGTTTCGACTACACTACTTTTCGAGGTCGCTATGCCTTGAGAACTACTACAGTAAGGACTATGGCACTACAATTCGGAAATTGATCATGTGATCTTCTGATCCAAAGAAGGGAGTCTGGAACGGAACGTTCATTTTACAAACTGCCTGTTGCAAGGAGAAACTTGTTTCTTTCAGCTCTCTTATTTCCCACGCTCAAACTCCATTTTCGAAAGTTAGGAAGAAGGGAAATGCTATTTTCTTGGAAAGGTAAGGGAAAAAGAAAGATGGTGGGTTCACGATGTTCGACGGTAATGTTCCGCCGGAGTCTCCATGAGTGGAACGAATTTTGACCCATTTGTCATCGAAAGACGTTCGACCCGGGGAAATAACTGTGAGAGGAAGTCTGAAGAAATAAATTGGACTATGATCTGCGGCTGTTGCTTCCGACTGACGAGACAATAAATGCAAATGGAGTCGAGCGGAGGGAGGAGACCTGTCCGTTGTAAATCTCCATTTATATTTGCACAAAGTCCAAATTGGTGGGAGCAAGTCATAAATAAGAATGGTCTGGTAGAGCGACCAAAGGGTGGATTAAATAAATTATCCCCCTTCCTAACATGTCTACCTGCTGCTTCTCAACCATAACGTATTATAAAATGTTGCAGCTCAAGAAGTACGTAATGTAAAGTCTTTCAGAAGGAAATCGCGTTTTGCGGGTTTCATGCAATTCCATAGTGTTGCTTGCTTGCTATACAATTCTTTCTTCATTAGCCAAATGGAGCTATGGAGCCTGGATATTTTTTCCTGACTGCTTCACCGAGCTATTTGCTCTCACTTTCACCCTATATGCCCACAACATCCAGGGAATAGTAAATTCAGAAAGAATGAACAAAAAGTTCTGCGAGAGCATTTTTTGAGAAAGGAATTTCGTACAATACGTTTTTAAAAAGACCAAACTGGGAAAGAATGTAGGAGTACGTGTACGGGCTACCTGCTGCTTTCTTCCAGTGTGGAATCTACCCTTGGGAGCTAATTAGTGTGGCTCATGATTCCATGAAGAAAGCAACAAGGCGAGGTAACAGGTCCCTCGTTGGCCATCACAAGTACATGTTGTGTTCAGTGTGCTGAGCCAAATTATCTCTACAAGTTTAGTGTGCGATGCTTTGACGATGAAGTGAGTTTGGGAGCAGAGGGACGAAAGGGGGAACCTAGAAAAGGACTGGAATATCTCTTCACTTCATGCTCAGGAATGAGTGGAGTCGACCAACGCAACGCAACGGACCGTCAGCTTATGGAAGCCTCAGTTCTCTTATCGCTTTATGCATAAATTATTTCTCGCTCCGCCGGCATGCAACTTAATTGTCTTTTTAATGAGCAATGTGAGCGAGCGGAGCAACGTTGGGTTGGAAAAATGGAAGTCTTTCTTTCGTCGTGGCATTATGCCGTGTACAATCTGCTCAAGAAATTTTCTTTTCTTTTCTCCCACAATGCTTCTTCTCGTTTTACTACTTATTAGAGACGCACACGTGTAGTGCCTCTTGTTCTAATGTTCAAAACACGGTTAATAATACCTGTTCTCAATCTCATTATGCCTGAGCCTGAGTCTTATATATGACGAACTAGGAGAGCAACAGTTTTCACCTCCCACCTTTTATGATACTACTACAAAATCCCATCTAAAACTTTCTTTTCCATACCTTATGTTTGTGTATGGGGGAGAAAGTGTGTAAAGGAGTGCAATGTGAGCAACTTTTTGGAGAAAAGCCGAAAAAATGGCAGTAAAGTCGGAACGAAGCGAGAAAGAAAGAAAACGGAGGCATCAAAAACTGTGGACGGCGGATGAGAAGTTGTCGCCGTACGTGTCCCCGGAGCCGAAGCCTCAAATTGTCGGACTTGGCGGAGACGAGACGAGGAGATTGGACGGGAATTCCCTGGTCGCAGATGCGAGTGGTGGTGGCCATGTCATACTCGCTCTTCTTCCTCACGGGCTACAAGCAAAAGCGATAAACGTGCTCACCTCTCCATGCTGCGAGGAATACGAATTGTCTACTCACTTTCCCACTCTTCCCCTTTCTCGAAGCTCTCTTTGCCGAAAGTCGCACGGTGTGGTGGTGGCAGAATCGTTGGACTAGACAAATCAGGCACGGCAGTTGCACATTCTGGGAGGGAGTGAAAAAAGGAATAAAAAGGAGAAGAACGGTGTATTTTGGGAAAGGCGCAACAGTCCAAGACATCCAGAGTATAAAGGCGCTGGTTGAAAACTGTTTCGGTTTGTATTATTATGCGATTTTATAAGTTGTTGAGAAGAGTGTGAGAGCTGGCGGCATGAAACGAGAAGTGCATTGCTTATGAGAAGGCACAGATGCAGCAGGTCGAAGGCAGGAAAGTAGGAGAAAGCTGAATGAATGCCAAGTGACACTTGTTCCACATGCATGTACACACCAAAGCAAAGCAAAGAAGCAAAGAAACCCACACAGCTCTTCAACTCTGTACTCCACACCCCAATACGTACTCCACACCCATAGCACTAGTCCGAAATGAGAGAACAAGCCACAAAGGAAGACGAAAAGAAAAAAAGGAGCTTCGTGGAAATCGACGCAGTTGCATCTCAACATAAGACCAGAGAGAGATGAACAGAGCGGAGGAATGAAGAAGGAGACGAAGAACAAGAAAAAGAATAAGGACTCCTTTTCTCACTACACTAGTAGTGCTAGCAACTACGACTACTAAAGTGGAAGTGGAGAGAAGGTCGAGAGTTTTCCCCTCTCACTTGCCAAGTTTTCATATCCTTTCGTATTCTTCTTTTTCTCTTCCTTTTCTCTTCAACTCGAGGCTAAAGGCCTGTAGGCTTCAAGGAAAACGTCTTACTGCTAGCATGACTACTACAATTCTGTCTCTCTTGAGTCTCATCTCATGAACCAGTTGTAAGATCATTCATCCGAATTCTTTTGATCAAGTCCGATGTGATTTCAGTTCGTTCCCTACCTCTTTTCGTCCTCTGCATACAAAATTCTTAAACCTTGTCATCTACTGTTGCCACTGTGAGTGCAGTTCGGATTGCGCCTTAACCATCGTCGACGCTTCAGGCAAACACGAGATGAGCAAGTGACGAGAATCGCAACGTCCCGCGGTTAAATGAGAACTCTCATTCATGGGCGGTAGAAATCCGCGTTCTCTCTTCTCTTCTCTCTTCTCTCCTTCTCATCCTCTCTTACTCTCCAGTTTGCTTTCTCTTCTCCAACTTTTCATGGGGCACGACAACGATGAGCAATAGTGGTATTGGTCCACCAAAAGTGTCTCTTGAGACTTGTATTTCTCCTCATTGACATTTACCAACTCTAACTCTATTCCACTTTTACTCTTGCTCGCCGTTTCCCCTTTCCTCATTTTGAAAATTACAAACTTTAGAACTTAAATATATAAGCCAAATGCCACAATGTCTGGTTTTATTATAATTAAATTTTATTAATATGATTTTTAGAAAATTAATGCTGCTGTACATTTCAGAGTACTTATTTACTTATGTTACCAAGTATACTTTATATAGCAGTACGTTATATAAAACAATATCTCTTGGTTTGAATACTATATGAGTATAGGACATCTATTAGCCAAAAGCTTCGAGAATACGAAAATCAGAAATATAAATGCAAAAAAGCGGCGGTTATTACTTCACTTTGATTTTATGTACAATAGATTCTGCAAACGGATCTAAATGCACGTTTACCAATTGCAGAGATTCCGAAACATTCATGGATCAGAATCACTTCCTATGCTCTCGTCTCGATCCGATTAGTTCATCGAACCCAGTTAAAATTTATCATTAAAGATGTAACGACAGTTTCCTGTAAATTTCAATTTTTAAAGTTTATTAAAAAGTGCAGTTCATTCGTGAAAGTAACCTCCGTTTTGCATGCATTTTCTCCTGCAAGTTGAATGCAGTATTGATCCATTGCGTTACCATCGGAAATATGAATGCTTGATTTTGAATTTCAATGTAACTCTTTAAAAAATAGCTGTAACGTTGTAATGGATCCGGTGACTAATTTTATTGTGTAATTGCATTGTAAGCTTACTTATTAGGCTTTTTTATGTTCAGGGAGACTTTGGAGGACTTTAAGAACCTTCAGTTGACCTCTTAAGAATACCAGTCTAGTGTCATGGTCACGTCACAATGCATTCGGGGTCTTGGGGAAAAAGGTTCATCCGCATAATGTCAAAATAGTATAGGATACAGGATTAATAAAAATTTGATACCATAGGAAGGCAAAGGGGCATATACGCCAACTTTATGATGGATGAAGATGAAACAAAAAATGAAATGGAAGAGAAGGAAGGAGATTCAAAGTTGTGGGGAGTGTGACGAAGCGTTAAAGTGACACGAGTGCCGTAAGCGAAAGGCTGATCAACCCATTCTGCTCGTGGCACTTGTTCATTAGGAAGCTCCAAGACTCGGTCACGACGGGAGGTTAATCTGGACGAATTTCAGAATTGTAGAGATGAAGGACCGGAGGGCATAAAGTATTATGTATCATTGTTCCTTTTCATTTTTGGTATGGCATGAGGACTTGACATTGTGGGAAAACTCTTACTTGTTACGTGATGTGATATGACTTGGGGATGTCAGAAGGATAAGAAGGCAGATGGAAGAGAAGTAACACAGAATAATGAAATATGACGAACGTCTCTATTTGACTGTTGTGTTTTTAAAAATCAATGAGATGATGCCACAGGTCCATTTCCGGATGACAACGAGAATGCTACTAGAATCAGTCGACGGTAGTTGGTAAGAAGAAGAAAGGACGGATTGAGAAAACCTTGTGCGGGTGGCAGGTTGTCGGCAAGTAGCAGCTTGTTGAGCATGGGAGAATATGAGGAGAGAGAAGTACGAGCAGTCGGATGTCGTCGCAACGGTCGGATTTAAACAACAGGCGTCTCTCTCGCTCTGAATTATGCATGAGACGGAGACGATACAAGAAGAGAGCACATCACTATCACTACAAAGTTGTACGAGTCATCCTGCTGCTTCTCTGAGCTATGTAGTAGTTGTATCAACTTGCTTGGCATTCGACTCGTGAGTTGGTGAGAATGACAAGGGCATGATTAGACAAAGGGTAAGCGGCAGTTCCTCTTAAAATATTTGTTGCCTAAACGAGGGAACGTAATGCAATCAGCCCCTGTTGACTCGCCCGCTTGGAAAAAAGGAAGCAAGATGCGAACTAGCGAACTGCTCCGAAGCAAGAGTGAAAAGGTCGGGAATTGCAGAGAAAAAGCTGAAACAAGAGAAACGACTGTTCCTTATGGAAATGAAGCTACACTACACGACGCACTTACACTTACCTTCTGATATACTAATACACGTGACTTTCTTGTCTCCAAATGTAATACTCAAGTCCAAGTTTTCCACGCTCCGTCCTAGTGTAGAAAGCAAGTGAGGAAAGGTAAAAGCGAAGAGACTGAAGAATAGCGAAAAGGAAATTTGTATAGTTAAGGAGATGGCTGAAATGTGATTCGATAGCCGCCCATGCAATGCCGATCTGACTATAAATATAAAGTTAACTTTCTGCTAGTACTCGTCTCGCACACTTATACTATACACACTACAGGCTACAGAATGAAACAAGAAGGACGTCTAACAGAACAGAACAAGCTGCTCCTCAGTGCTCAGGAAGGAAGAGAAGCAATAAGCTCCTTGTTCAGCTCAAGAGCGACTCCTAATGTCTGCTCAATTCATGCGGTCTCGTTAGCCCATTCCTCATTATGCAAATCAACATGGAAATGGAGCAAAAGCTTTTCTCCCTTTGCTCCCCTCAAATGTTGAGAAAAGGCCAAAGCAGAGCATTCAGACATTCAAACACTTCCTCTCTTCATTCTCTTTTCGCTTTTGACTTTTCTCGTTGCGAGATCCCTTTGGACCCTGTCCACAAGGCAAGTTGACCGACTACGACTACTTCTCCGAACGCTACGAGACTCTACTATGCTACGGTACGAACAAACGACTCTACTGCACTGCCTTGTCGCTCTCATTCTATTTGTTCAGCTTCCGAAAGTCTTATGCTTTCGCTAGTGTTGGCTTTTGCAGACTTTAGGAGGTAGTTTTGGCTTTTCCCTTTTCTATTCAAGCCTCTCTGCCTGTGAAAACATTTGTAATTGCAATCTGCCTCAATCTCCATCAAGTGGAGTGAAACTTTATTTGCACGCTCTCTCTCTCTCTTTTCCCCGAGACGTACAGAATAGAGACCCTACCACCTCTTGCCCTCTTCTCAGCACCACACTCTCTGCATTCTATCCTTTGTTTGCTCTCATCCGGCTAACTTTGGCCCAAGTTGCCAAGACTAATTTGACGGCGGAGAATTAGGAGCGTTGTCTTTTCCTCCCGGCTTCTCAAGTGGTCCTTCTTTTCTCTTCTCACATTCACATCCACATCTCTATATCATCCACATGTCTCCTCCCTACCTACACTTTTCACATGAATCCCACAATAGCAAAACACAATTCTTTTCTTCGTGCCGTATCCGATTTGCTTGTTCTTCTCATGCTGTTATTTCACTTCTTTATTTAAGACCATCTCATCCTCACGAACATTAGCGAAACGTGTAGTATTCGTATATTCCCGCACAGCTTTTCCAAACCTACACGAAACCCGCACATTTTCTAAGCCGAGTCCATTGGGTAACAATAAATAAACACGACTAAAAGCAACCACAATTTATCTTGATGGAAATCATATGCCTGGCTAGAACAAATCTAAGGAAAGTGTGTGTATTGCATTCACTTCAATTTTCGTCTAATGCATTTCGTCATCTGTCTAGGAATGGAATCAAAAAGCTTGAATAAATAAAGGTACCTTATATGGTAGTTCAACTGCTATATGCAAGACACCATGTCATGTCATATATATTCCTTTTACATTTTAAAATTCAATGAGACAGCCAAGAAAGTTGAAATTTGCTGTTATTATACGTATTAATATCACGCTTTTGCATACTACGGCGGGACGACGAACGACTACAGTAGTACTGTAATTATATATCATACTTTATAACATCACTTTATAATATTAAAAGCTACAGACTGTACAAACAATAAGTTAACTACTTTCTTGTATGAGTGGACGTGAAAATTCATGTCGTCGTAATAGTAATTCTTGCCATCATTTAATTTGAAGCGGAAATGGAAGCAATCAACGTAGTCGTAAGTGACGTCAAAAAAGCTAGTAAATCAAAGGCATTTGGCATCCACGCCCAACTTAACTGGCCTCGTGTCCATTCTTCACTTTGTGCGCGGAGAATTACTTATTATGAAGGTGGGAGAGAGTATGAGAAGAGTTTCACGGAGAGCGAACGGGCAGGTGGATGACGATTCATCATATAGGACCCTTCACCACCTATGCAGTTGAAGACAAGATTGCGATCTGGTTCGTTCTCATGCTTCAAAAATCACAACTGCCCCGTGTAGAGAAAACTAATTAGCCACTGCAGATTAATTACATTCGGATGAATGTCATACGGTAGGTAGTTGTCAGGAGATGCAAGTGATAAGTGAATGATTAGTGGATTTCGCGGAGCACGCAAAGTGGACGAAGGGGAATGGTGAAAGGTTTCATAATATAAAGTTGAAGGCTCGGCTTTAAGGTTAATTTGAGTAGGAGTGAAAGCCAGGGAGCGAGAGTGCATTCAACAGCTAGAAAAGTCGCCAAACAGGTGAGAAGAACAAAGCTGAGTAGGTTTGATTGGAAGAAAGCTCAGAAGGATTCTGGCGAGGTTGAACTTGATGTGAAGGAAGTAGGGAGAGAGGAGACTCGGAATGGGTGACAAGTCGAGAGGAGAGGACAGATGAAGATAAACGAGATTCGGGAAAATGGGAATGACGGAAGGAGAAAAAGAGAGGAAGCTTGGAAAAGTTTGAAAGTGTCGAGAGTTTGAGAAAGTCACGTGAATTGAGTCAAGTCACCTTTTACAATGCAGCCACAGACTAGTGACTGAAAGTGTTCACTGCACTGCACACACACGTTCGTAGCTCGCTGGTTACGATACGATGTACCTCCTATGTAGTACTACAGACTAAAAAGAAGACGAAGAATAAGCAAAGACAGGGGTAGACTATGGTGACCTTTCCTTGTTGACAGCACGTGTCCTCTTGTCAGCGCGGGATGCGCTTATTGAAGGAATTGTGGAGAGAAGCAAATGTCAATACGAGCGTCCTCGTCTCATCAATCATGCCCCTCGTCCCATTTAGTCTCTTGAGGCGTCGACACCTTCACCAACTCGGTGTGTTTCCTCTGCGGAAAAAGTAGAAAGTGTTCAAAAGGACATTAGAGAGAGAAGAGAGATGGCGATTAGGAAGGGGAATGGAACCTTGGCTCAGATTGCTAATGGCCTCACACACACCTTCGAACCTTCTTATATTTCCACTGCGGAAAGCGACTCAACATGCAAATGAGTAAGAAAAAGCAAAGAGTGGACGATGACGACACTGCACTGCCTGTGATGCGGTGACTTGTAATTTCTCTCCGTCTCATTCTTTTCGCATCTGAAAGCGAGTTCTGAAAGCGTCTTTTCCGATTCCCCTTTTTCTTCACCTTTAAATTTCGCTTCACGTGTAATCTCAAGAACCCACTGCGAGTCAGTGAGTCAAGCAGAGATTTGTTCGCATTGGGAGAAGTGAGAGAAAAACAAAAGAAAGGAGAGGGAAAAAGAAGCTCATTCTTAGGCCCAATAACTTTTTAATCAGCACCTCCGGCAATTGTGAATATGCACAGATGCATTAAAGTGAGAAGAAGTAGAAGAGGACGAAGAAGAAGACGAAGAAGAAGACGAAGAAGAAGAAGTAGAGAAGTGCGTGCCGAAGCAGTGTTGAACGAGGTGTGTGTCTCCATATTCTCAATCCCTAGCGGCACTAGTTTCTCTCGTCTTTTTCCTCCAACCAACCTTGAGAAAGCGTACGAAGCAAACAGCTGGTCTTCTCTTGTCGTAATGCAATTAGGAATTTGCATGTGAATGCCAAGTAGCAACTTCACTCGGACGGAAATGATACTGCACCTCTTCTTCTCTTCCTTCCCTCTTCTCTTGAGGAAAACCAATTTGGAATGGTGAATTTCATTAAATCTCCTCTCATCTCCCTGTTTCAGTCCAACTTTTTGTTCCTGCAGTTTAGTTGGCACTCCTCATTAGACTCGCTGACTCGCACACTTCGGACCACTTGAATGTGTCTCTAACTTTCCTCTGGTGGGCCACTGAAGCATGCAACTCGTCACTTCAACAAACTACCGTTTCTCAGACTTCACCCATGAATCACGACAAAGGCACTAGGAGCTGTTGACGTATTCCCTTAATGTATTGAGACAACTTGTCGTGGACAATCAGTCAGGCAGCAGATGTCGAAATGATTGGCAGTTCAACTCAGTCAGTCGTGAGATTAGTTCCATTTGTTTCGATTTCTCGTTTCACTGCATCTTTTAAATCTGTTTCGCCGTCCTACACTGAAAGGATTACTCCTACACTTTATTGCCAATTATGTCGCGAGTTCTCAATTTTAAATTAATTTTGAATTAATAACGCCTTGACTATTATATTTTCTTGTAGTTGTTGTGATGTATTACTACAATGCTGCAAAATAAAATATGCATTAGTACATATTACTAGCAAAGGAAACCATGAATGAATAAATAAATAATAATAGCAATAATATTAATAATAATTTTATTATTGTTACTATTAATTGTATTCAAGTCAGAGAGAGTGGCTCTGACTCGGTTATTTTGTGACGATTCCTATTCTTGATTCCGTTTTTGTACTCAATGATCCGCAAATACACTAGCTGATGTGAAACTAATGGAACAAAGGCAAAGATGAATTGTTTGCAGGGTAATGTTGACAGCTGAAGATTGTGGAGTTGCACCTGGAATTTGAGATGTGCGTGAATGACAATGCAAAGTTTTGGGAATTGGACCAGGCACTTGAACGGTTTCAAATGGAGGGTTGTAAGAGAGACGGAGAGAAAATAGAGAGTCATTCATCAAAAGCAGTCAGGAAAAAGCAAAAGCACGAGTCGAAGTCGACGAGATGAGCCTTTCTTCACTCACTTATTTCTCGTCGGCAGTAACATTAACATTGCTCTTATTCACAGTTGAAGAGAGGGTTCGCATTAGAAGAGTTGTTGGAATTCCAGAATCCTTACCAGAACCAATTGCATAGAAAATCTGAGTGCTGGACTTTCATTTCATTTTTACCAGACGGAGGATACACAGACAGCGAAAGAGATTGAGGGCAGACAACTCGTGGCTGAATAAGAGAAAGTGGGCCGGCATCAATGATGGTGGTTGGTTTGGTTTGCGTTGGAAGAAGGAAAGGAACTTGTCTGTTTACTAGAGTCGGCGGTGGCGTTTTGGTATAGATTTCCAGCGATGGAAGAGACTCTTTGCTCTCCATTTGGTTTGCATTCAGAAACGCATTAGGGAGGACAAATGAAAAGGTTGAGACGACAGGGAAAATGACAAATGAAGAGCCCTTCTGCCGACTGTAGCGATTGACCCGTACAGCCCCTCCTTTGGCCTCGGCCACAACCGAACAACTTTGAAACTCACCGTCCGATCCCATTTCCCTCTGTCATCATTTACTGCCTCGACATGAGATAGGGGAAGAATCCTCCAGTCTCTCCTCTGCTTCTTCTCTTGTTGGCGATTAGTCCTGCAGACAGAGAAGGGGAAATGGCAGGATGGTTGTCCATAACTGGACGCGGTGACAGCGGAATGTGGACTGATGCACGACCTCTGCATTCCGAGCCGCTCAGGATGGCCAACATTTGTCTTCAGCTGGGGCACACGGGCAAAGGAGCAGGGCGTCCTGAGTGATGACGACACTTTGATGAGAGCTCTGTGTCCCTGGTTCTTCTCGATCTCCTCACAGAAGCATTATATACTGCTACTATATCTGATCGTGAGTCGTACACAGACTTTCGCTGTGGACACTTTGTCCAAGGAAAGAAAGTACTACCGACTTACTGTTACTACTGAGTGAGTGCTTATGTATGAGCAGGAGAATTGGAGAGAAGAGAAACGCATTCAATTCAAGTATCTTCTTAATCCCTTTTGCAACAGAAAAGGCGACCGAGTGAGATGCGCATTGCAAAGCAGGAGGAATGGGATCATTCACATTCGCAGTTGCCTCTTGCTTGACAGAAGAAGAAGAGGAGAAAAGAGCAGAGCAAAAGAAGAGCAGCTCCCTTCCTCTGCAAATGGCTTTCATAAATCAAACTATTTTTCCCTGTCAGAAGCATGCATTTTATCACTCATTTGATGCACTGCCATCTTTCACTTTTGGCTCAGAGAAGGAATCGAGAAGAGGAGAAGAGAGAAGGATCAAGTGAAAGCAGACAAGTTCCCTTGACTCTTTTCTCTGTCCCACTAGGCCTTACTTCTTCCTTCTTATGTATTAAGTACTCTAAAGCAATAGCACACATAACACACACAAGCACTCCACTTGAAAAAGACACAAAGAACATGAGAGCACTTGGTTGGATCACGAGAGCGACGCGCTTCCCCACATCACAATTTGCATCTCCCAGTGTCTCGTCTTCCTAATGCTAAAGTGTACGAGTTACGACTTACGATGAGTAAAACTTCCTATCCAAACCTAACGGAGCACTGGCTCCACTGGACCAAGATCTCGTCTCATCTTCATCCCCACTCACAAAACCTTTGCAAACTCATGCATATGGAGTACATACGCTCTCCTTTCTACTCTTCACTCTTCCTTCTAGTCATTCAATTGAGACCTAACACATTCTTCCTTCAAGTCGTCTAAAGACAACAACAAACTCCTCAAAAAACCAGAGAAAGAAATCCGAAGATGCTTCACTAAGCCGTTACACTAAGCCACTATGTTTACCTCGCCTCGGTCACTCTTTCTGTCAACTACACTCTTCTTTATGAATAGTCCCCAAACCCCATCTACATCCTCATCCCTCCAACACAACTTTCCATGAAGCTGGTGAAAGTGAAATTTTCCCCTTTCTGTTTCTAACGTCAAAAAACCTCCCTGTCCTTTTAAAGTTCCACCTTCTCCAATGATATAAAATGAATTTGCAGCATGCATATAACTTCAAGTTGTATAAATTACCCATTATTTTATTTAAAAAACTGGGTACTACATATACATTATAATTATAAAGGAATGTTCATTATAGTCTTAAGTAACAGTGATCGAAACCTGTGCTACATTCTGATTCGCTCCGTCGTTTGCAATAACAAAAACCGATGAAGATGCGGTTGGCGCTCTTACAAAATAAAGACTTACGTTGTAAGAGTAAAAGGGAGGGACCTCCTCGGACCATGTAGGAATTCCGGTTGCAATCACATCGTTTGGCACATTCGTGGTAAAAGTGAGATTAGCATTGGCTACATTAAAATCTGCGTCGGTGACCATGATGGGAACACTGTTGATGGGATTCGTGACGTTCCATGGACGTGCTACGGTGTAATTGTACAGTTCTTCTCCAAATGTGGGCTATAAAAGGTAACATTAGTATTGTATGATTCGTAGTCGCAATTGCATAAGATTCCAGAAACTGTAATTCATTCATGGATACTCCTTACAGGTTTGTTGTTTTCGTCAATGACATTAAAAAGGAAATAGTATTGCACAAATCCTCCGTCAGCACAATTGAAAGTGACATTTCGTTGAACTTGACCCACACGTTCAGTATCAATAAATTCCCTCCAAAATTGAGAAGTCACGTATTCGTAAGTAGTTTCATAGCGGAGTCCAGTGACGTAGCGTACGTGTGGAGTATTAGCTGCTTGGGACCCGACGACGTTGAAAGTTTCAGTTCTCCACAACAGTACGTTTGCTGCTGACGTCTCGTTCATTGGATCTGCTTCGAACGTGGTCTCATTTGTCCCCACAAAGCCGCAATTCTCTGAAAAACATCAACAATATTGTTTCTTTATTAAAATCTTTATATTTTAACAATTTGTTTAAGTGTTTTAAAATACAATTTTATCCTTACGAGCAGAAACTGTAGAAAGGGTAAAAAGGTAGACTAGGGCCCCAATCGCTGAAAATATACGTAGAGAAATCATGGTGAAAGCTTATTTTTGTACCCAAAACTCGATTCAATCTGAGTGAGTATTGTGTGCGGATTGATAGGTGATGAATGCCCATCGGAACCTTCGAGATCAAAATTTATAGGTTTCATCGCTTGTGGACCTCAGCTCACGCACGCAAATTTTATGATTAATGGATTAGAATTACCCATTGTCATTTATTCATGTAGCATTGAGCTACTTTGTCCATAATGTCCTTGCGTCATGGAGAATTTACCTGATGACCAGAATGATGACTTTAAATGCTTTATCTTCTGTAGTCAGATTATTAACAAGAGTCAGTAAAACAATAAAGAGCAAAAAGGATTTAGCAGACTGGAAAGCTTAATCTTGTTTTTGTGTGAAGTCAAGCACATCACGCAACCACTAATCTTTCATGAATGTTCATAAATTTCAAAACTCAAAACAATCTTATATATTAATGTCTTCAATATAGTAGCTTATCAAACATGACAAATTGGCATTTTAATAAAACTCCTCAGTTTTCGCTTTTTGAAACATAAATTCTGATTTATTTTGTGAAGCTCAATATCACATTGTACTAAAATATTTTAAACATTGAGTATGCTTGACTCTTTGTCATCATATCACAAAAATGAAAGTAACGTCATCCAACAACTCAAACAATAAATAATAATAGAGTAATTGAAGGTGTCAATGATAAAATCAATTTGTTTGTACGTCTCATTATAATACAAACAGATCTTTGGTATTAGTACCTATATAATATATAAGTACAAGAGCTTTACTAGCAGTAAGTTTGCATTACGTAATTCCAAATTTCCATATTAGAGAAATGTTTCACTCTAAGTCCTAAAAATTATGCAGGAATCATAATACGACAGAGGTAAATGTACTACAAATCTAGTTAATGAGTGCTTTAATATTTCGTGAGAATCTAACATGTTTTCACATATTCAAACTATCTCCTTTAGTACAAAATAGAAACTTTCACAGTGTTACTTTGGTATTGTGACTTAATTTGGGATTGGGATTCATAACAATCATTCATTTAAGAACGTGACGCCCGAGTATAACATAGGTAGCAAATTGTAGTTGGTCGTCAAACAATGGTCTTAGAACTAATAATGAAGTTATTCGTTGTTAACTATTCCATGTTCATACGTCCCATTGTGTCCCGTACATAGGATATAACTCGAGCGTCCTTTAATATGGCCATGTGGTCAACACCACCAAATTCTTGATGGTACACTTTTGGGTTCTTTGTATTACTGGAAATTGAGTTTCCTCTGTTAACCTTCCACTTTTTTTTAACTTTAACACGAACAAGTTTATTATCGGACGTCCTTCTATAAACTCCTTCAGATGAATCAGCCCACCGAAGACATCCTCGTAAACTGCGAATATTAACAGTTCCATCGCCATTACCAAACTGTAGTGTTGGTTTATCCGGAAAATATTTTACATCTTTGTAAATCATGTGTTCGATAGTGGATACTCCAGCCCCGTGGAGACAATGCACTTCGACTCCAGGATGTTCCAAGTTCCCTAATAAGTTTTCTGTATCTTGTTGCATGTAATATCCGACAGGGAAGTTGATGTCATCAAAGAAGTCTTGGTAGTGAGAAATGGTGTAATTTCGCTTATTAGCAATGGAAACCAGTACTTCATCTTTCGACCAGAATAGCTTTGATGGCAAAAGCCATGCTGTAGAAGGTGACGTCCGCTGCTCACCACGCAAAGTATGAGCAGGGAGGACAAAGGCACCCAAGTCATCTCCAGCAGCGAATACTTTCAATGCTTTAACAGAACCACCCCAAACACCACCAAGGGTTATCAGTGCCTGTAATAAATAAAATAAAAGTTTTGTTCACAAACAAGCGTAACGTTATTCAAGGCTAAGTTCATATGGGTTATGAATGATTCTGTCTGGTCAGCAAGATAAACAGAGACATGATAACAGTCACTGCATGATGCAGGTATGTGAAAAATACAAACATACTCGAACATATTTGTCCTTCCATGATTGTGGCATCAGATGCAAAAAATATAAAGACAGCGGTGACCCCATGGAATGGGCAATGAGAACAATGGACTGTTGATTATTGGTGTCGTATGTGTGCTCTACCAGGCGACGAAACTCCTTCATCCAGTCACCCATTTCGTTTGGAGCTTTTCGAAAATCATACGGTGCACCCCGAATGTCCGCATTCCGTTCATATCCCAGTGGAATCAATGACTGTTGAACTATATTTGAGTATTGAACATAGTTGGAGAACAAAACGTTAATGCCCCAAATGTAACAAGTTAATTCTTTCTATGAACACTGACTCACCAATAGCTTGAAAATACACTCCAGGAGACGCCTGTGATGGATCAAGATATTCAACCGTTGTCGTATTACCAAATCCTGGTACTTGAATGTCCACACCGGGACTGTTTTCAGTTTTCCTCGTTATATTATTGTAAACTAAACGGACATTGTCAATCTGAAATTCAAAATAATGCAAATTAGTAGGGAACTAATTTATGATCATTACCATTTACATTGCATATATAATGCCAAAATTCAAGTTCTCCTTACCCAACAATCAATGACAACGGGGACAAGGAGCTCAAGGTTGAGCCAAATATTAAAATAATCATTCGTCTTCTTATCACAAAGGTAATGAACTACTGAAGGTTTATTTAACTTTGCGTCCATTTGACTTCCCCCATCTCCAGGAACTGTGAATGAAAGCATTTTAACAAGATTACATTTTTATAACATTATATTTGCTATTATATGTAAACAAGATTTCCTACTAAAATTTATCACCTAATATGATGGGATGAAGACCACGAACTTGTCCAAGTATAGTCAATAGTAAGATGACACAGAACAATGAGGTGCTCCAGAGCATTGCATTAAATTAATATCAGTTTTGAGCACAGGATAATTAATGTACAAGTTATATTTGGTAAAGTTGAATGTTGAAGTAAGTTGCTAATATCTTTGGTCAATGGTTGATTATTGATTCCTCTTCCTTCCGTTGTTATTTATGGTTCACACATTTTTTACAGACAGTTTCTTAAATACGAAAAACAAGGATTTAAGACGGCGCTCTGTTGTTTTTGTCGAACGTCCATGTCATTGGATAATGAAGGAGATAATTTAAGTGGGAAACTTTTACAGCGACGCAAAAATCGTACAAACAACAAGCTATTAAATACTGATTCGATCTAATACAATGATACGTATTTAACTAAAAGTATCAATGGACAATTGGGTAAATTGAAATTTACAAATTGACTCTTACACACGACCTCAAAAAACAAAATGTCATGTCATGATGAGATGACCTGTGTACAAACGTTGCAATTGGCAATGACTTACATTACAACGTAATGAATCAAACTCTTCAGTTCATTTAATGAATGGTCTTATTATTTATCTTTGTGAACGTCAACAGCAATGTTGAAAACAGAAAAATATAAAAACTGTGGTCAATGATCAATCTATGTCTATGTAAATACTTGAAATTGTGCAACTCCGTTTCTTCCTGTCTGTCCACTCTTTTGAGGAAATAAAACTTTTTTGTGGCCTACAGATTACCAGACACGACTCACATTCACTGGTACAGTTTTACAACGAAGTTATCCACTATATTATTATTATTAAATGCTTTCAAAACACAAAAATAATGTATAATATTGTGATCGTGTCGTAATCACTTTTACGACTCAATGCAAAGGAAATTATTGACTCTAGTAGAAAAGATTATCCAAATGATTGGTGACTGACTTGTGAGTTCAAGTTTGACAAGAGAACGGGTTTAAAAATACTCAAAAACTCAAAGATAAACTGATAAACGTAGTGTTGACACAAAACTCACGAGAGACAACGGCAACGGGATTTTTGAGTCGCACATGTTTTATGATTTATATGATTAAATGATTATGTGACACTTTTTACTCTTCTGTGTGTACTTTCCTTTGCACACACACACACGTTTAAACAAAATGACAAGAAAACGGATGTCGTCTTACTAATACATAACAACCTTTGTCAATTACTTAATATACTTGTCAATACTTATATAAGCACACTGTATATAACACCTTGGATACCAAATAATTTTTGATAAAAAGGTTGAGCACGCTGATGTCCATTGAAGTGTTCAACGTACAATTTTATAAGAGCGAATGAGAATCAGGTGATGTCTGTCAAAAATTTGAGACAAAAAAATGCCCAAGTCGATGATCTGGTGAGAGTGCGTGGTTTTTGTTGGTTGTTGGCCTGGCCCATGTGCACAGCGAACGAACTTGAAGCGTGCTTACCACGCCTATTCTATGCAAACACAAATCCACGTTTACTAATGATAACATGAAAGATTCATCATTTTCAATGATGATGTCATCAACATTTTTCCTTTATCTGTCAAACAAACCATTTTCTAAGGTTAATGTCAATGCAATGCCAATGTCATGTTGCATCCATCATATAAAAATGAGTCCAAAATGCCAAGAAAAGAATAATATAATATAATTTTATTTATTTTTCTGTTATTGAAGTTTTGAGACTCGTTTAACGAGAAAAAGCGCAGTTGAACTTGCTGTTTGATAAAGTTTAGAACATTTCATGAAATTGAATAGTCTGCTCGGCATCTTATCATCCAATTAACTAATCTCGATAAGGAGACCT
>JABASF010001246.1:0-24518 GCA_019776145.1 Harlomillsia oculata | reverse complement strand
CGGCCTCCGGTTCCGCTTCGCTCCACCTCCGACCGGCAATGGCGGCGGAGACGACAATGCACTAACTAACAACCCGGACCACCCGGTGGGGGCTGCTCAGGCGTAGCGATTGAGATGCTGGCCCGGACTCGTTCGGATAGTAGGTGCGGCCTCATCTCGCATCAGGCGGTACGCCGCATCCTGATCGCCAAGTTCACGATGGGCCTTTTCGAGCGCCCCTTCGTCGATGAAGCACAGGCCCGACGCACGCTCGCAGACCCTGGTCATCGGGATGCTGCACAACAGGCGGCCGAACGCTCGTTCGTGCTGCTCAAGAACGATGGCGCCTTGCCATTGCGAGCGGGCGCGAACGCGCATGTCGCGGTGATCGGCGCCAGTGCCAATTCGAAGCGCGACATGCTGGGACCATGGGCGTTCCAATACGACCTGCCCGAAACGGTGACGGTGTTCGAAGGCGTCCGCGACCGGCTGGGCCGCGCGGCGACCGTGGAGACGGCACCGGGTGTCCAGCTGAAACGCAACGTGCCCTCGATGTTCGAAAGCATCACGATCCCGGGCCAAGCCAAGCCAGAGCCACGGTGGGACGCGGCCCGCACCACGCGCGAATTCGACGCCGCGTTGGCGCTCGCCAAACGCTCCGACCTCATCATCCTAACGCTGGGTGAGTCCGAAGACATGAGCGGCGAAGGCGCATCGCGATCCGACCTGACGTTGCCCGGCGACCAGATGAAGCTGTTCGATGCGGTGATGGCGCTCGGCAAACCGGTGGTCGTCGTGACGATGAGCGGGCGGCCGCTGGCGCTGGGAGCCGTGCTGGAGCGCGCGCCTGCGGTCCTCCACACCTGGTTCGGCGGCACGCGCGGCGGCACCGCGATCGCGCGTACCCTGTTCGGCGACGTGAACCCCGGCGGCAAGCTGCCGGTCACCTGGCCGCGCAGCGTCGGCCAAGTCCCGATCTATTATGCCCACAACACCACGCACATGCCCCAGGACCAGGGCAAGCGCTATTGGGACATCCCCTCGACCCCGCAATTCGAATTCGGGTACGGCCTCAGCTATACCCGGTTCACCATCGGAGCGCCCAAGCTCGATACACCAGTGCTGCAACCGGGCGGTCGGGTGACGGTGTCGACCACCGTCACGAACAGCGGCGACCGCGCGGGAGACGAGGTCGTACAGCTCTACATCCACCAGCAGGCTGGCCGCGCCTCACGCCCCGTCCGCGAGCTCAAGGGCTTTCAGCGCGTAACACTAAAGCCGGGCGAGACGCGCACGGTGTCGTTCACGCTCGACGAGAGCAGCGTACAATATTGGAATGCCGCCGAGCGCGGCTGGGTGATCGATCCAGGCACGTTCGATATCTGGGTCGGATCCAGCTCCAACGCACAGAACCATGGTCAGTTTTCGGTTGGCGGCGCCCCCCGGACAGGCCGAGGCTTTCTCCCGAATGCAACGAGGTGAGCTCATGGGCGCCTAGGTGCCTCAATCGGCGTTGCCAATGCGCTTTCGCCTGAAAACCGCAACGACATCCATGTCGTCCGACCGCGGTCATTGCACATGATGATTCGGTCGCGGGGGTCGGGCTCGGCCTCTGTACGCGCATTGTACGCGCGCTCCTGTTTTGAACGCGCATGTTCTTGCGCGGTTCTGCGAGCGTGAGGCTGGTGCGAACCGCCAGAAGTGGCGGAAAAGCTGGCGCACCCGACAGGATTCGAACCTGTGGCCTCTGCCTTCGGAGGGCAGCGCTCTATCCAGCTGAGCTACGGGTGCCTAGGTGGCTCGCCTAGCAAAGGCGTCGGGGTTGCGCCAGTGGTTTATGGAGCCTTGGCACGCTTGGGTGGCGGGGTCTTGGGCTTGTAGGCGCACAGGTCGGCGACGGGGCAGCGCCAGCATTCGGGCGTGCGCGCCTTGCAGATGTAGCGGCCGTGCAGGATCAGCCAGTGATGCGCGTGCAGGCGAAATGGCTGCGGCGTCGCCTTGTCGAGCTTCAGCTCGACCGCGAGCGGTGTCTTGCCCCGGGCCAGGCCGGTGCGGTTGCCGACGCGGAAGATATGCGTGTCCACCGCGAAGGTTTCGGCGTCGAAAGCGACGTTCAGGACGACATTGGCGGTCTTGCGGCCCACGCCGGGCAGCGCTTCCAGCGCCGCGCGATCGTTCGGCACCTCGCTGTCGTGCTGCGCGATCAAGGCTTCCGACAGCGCGATGACGTTCTTCGCCTTGGTATTGAACAGGCCGATCGTCTTAATGTGCTGCTTCAGGCCGTCCTCTCCCAGCGCGACCATCTGTTCCGGCGTCTTCACCGCGGCGAAGAGCGCGCGCGTCGCCTTGTTGACGCCGGCGTCGGTCGCTTGGGCGGACAGCACTACCGCGACCAGCAGCTGGAAGACGTTGCCCGACTCTAGCTCGGTTTCCGGATGCGGGTTCGCTTCGGCCAGCCGGCGGTAGAATTCGAAGACGTCTGCCTTTTTCACAGGCCCCTCGTGATCACAGGCCGAGCACGTCGCCCATGCGATAGCGGCCGGCGGGCTGGCCCGCCAGCCACAGCGCGGCCCGCACCGCGCCCTTGGCGAAGATGCCGCGATCCTGGGCCAGATGGGCGAGTTCGATCCGCTCGCCCTCGCTGGCGAAGACGACATTGTGATCGCCGACGATCGAACCGCCGCGGATGCTGGCCAGCCCGATCGTGCCCTCGGTCCGCGCGCCCGTCAGCCCCGCGCGGCCATCGACGCGCAATTCGGACAGCGTCGTCCCCCGTCCGCTCGCCGCGGCTTCGCCAAGCAGGATCGCGGTGCCGGACGGCGCATCGACCTTGTGGCGGTGATGCGCCTCGACGATTTCGATATCCCAGTCGGTGCCGAGCCGAGTTGCCGCCTCGCGGACCAATTGTGCGAGCAACGTGACGCCCAATGACGTGTTGCCGGTCTGGAGCACCGCAATGTCGGTGGCGGCGGCGTCGATCATGGCATGCTGGTCGATGCTGAGGCCGGTGGTGCCGATGACGATCGGCGTGCGCGTCGCTCGGGCGGCGGCGACATGCGCCTCCAGCGCGGCGGGGGTGGAGAAATCGACCAGAACGTCGGATATCTGCGCGAGCGCGCGCGGATCGCCGCCGGCATCGACGCCGCCCGCCAGCCGCGCGCCCGCAGCCTCGATCTGTTCGGCGATCGCGCGGCCCATACGACCGCTGCTGCCGTAGATGCCGATCGCGGTCATAGCGCCCCCGACAGGTCACGAGGGGCGCACGAACACGCAAGGTTCGCAGAGCGACGGCGGCGCAGGTCACAGGTCATGCCGCCCGTCTGGCACAAGTCGAGCGCGCAGGACAGGTGGGAGCTTTGGCCGGAATTATTGATCGGCGCCCGACGCCACCCGCGCGCGACCGGGGTCAGCCCCGCGCGCCGAGCGTCAGCGGCGGGCGCGGCCGGCGAGGGCTACGACCCGGCCGGTCATCGCCGGCTCGTGCCGCGCCTCGCCGACGCGGAAGCGGCAGACTGCATCGGCAAGGCGCTCCGCATCCGCCGCCAGATTGCGGGCGGCGGCGGTGGTTTCCTCGACCATCGCGGCATTCTGCTGCGTCATCGCGTCCATCTCGCCGACCGCCGTGTTGATCTGGCTGAGCCCGCCGGCCTGCTGGCGCGCGGCGGATGCGATGCTGGCGACAGAGCTGCTGATGTCGGCCATCTGCGTGATGATCCGCTGGAGCGCAGCGCCGGTTTCGGAGACGAGGCCGACGCCATTGTCGACCTGTAGCGTCGAGGCGGTGATCCGCGCCTTAACGTCTCGCGCCGCATCGGCCGAGCGCTGCGCCAGCGCGCGCACTTCGGAGGCGACGACGGCGAAGCCCTTGCCCGCATCGCCCGCGCGCGCCGCCTCGACCCCGGCGTTGAGCGCGAGCAGGTTCGTCTGGAAGGCGATGCCGTCGATGACGCTGATGATTTCGGAAATCTCGTTCGACGCGCGTTCGATTCCCGCCATCGCCTGCATGGCGCGCTCGACGACAACGCTCGATTCCTCCGCCGCGCGGTGCGCGCCGGCGACGATCGTCTCCGCCCGGCCGGCGGTGTCGGCGGTCACGCGGACGTTGCTGGTGATCTCGTCCATCGCCGCGGCGGTTTCTTCGAGGCTTGCCGCCTGACGCTCGGTGCGCAGCGACAGGTCGTCCGCCGCGGTGCGGATGTCGCCGCAACCCGACGCAAGGCCGTTGCCGACCGCGACCACCGTCTGGAGCGAATCCTGCATCGTCGCGGCGGCGCTGTTAAAGCTGGCGCGCAGCGGTTCGAATTCCGGAGTGAATGCGGCGTCGATCCGCACGGTGAGGTCGCCCCCCGCCAGGCGTTCCAGGCCCTCGCCAATCGCATCGACCACCTGCGACGTCGCGGTCATGTCCTGCACCAGCACCAGAACCTCCGCCCCGCCGTCGATCGCCACCGGGATCAGCGTGACCAGCATGCGCACGATCTGGCCGTTACGCATGTTGAGCCATTCGAACCGGGCATGGCCGTCACGGATGGCCTGCGAGACGCGTTCGTTGACATGTTCGATCGTCGGACGCCCGTCGCCCTGTTCCGGCGCCGAGAAGACCACGGGATTCTGCCCGAGGATCGCGGCGGTCGGCGCGCCATACACCTGCTCGGCCGCCGCGTTGCAGGCGACGAACCGGTTATCACGCAACAGCATCATCGCGTCGGGCGAATGGCGGAAGACGGCGAGCGCAGTGCGCGCTTCGAGCGTGTCGGAAGGGCGTTTGAACAGCATGGTTAAACCGATATCGACCGTTTCTTAACATGCGGTTGACCCGGATCGGCACTATCGCTTCATCCGTGACGCGCGGACATGACGGCCTCGCCCCCCGCAACCGTTGCCTGCGAAAGTCGCGCAAGCTAATCCGCCCTGATGTGGACCACCGTCCTGACGATCATCGCGATCACCATCCCCGTGCTCTACTGTCTTGCGAGAGGGATCGTCGATCTGCGCGCCCGCCGTTATGGCTGGGGCCTGATCGGAGTGTTCAGTGCTGTACTGCTGTTCCTTATTCCGATTCCGACTAACGCCATCAAGGTAGACTTACTGTTCGCCGGACAGTGATCACATCGGTTTGCAACGGCCGATATTTTTCAGTCTTTTCAAGTGCTCAGTTACGTCCGCTCGGCGCCCTACTCCAATAAGTCACTGCTCTAAGGAGGTTTTGCAGGCCGCTTTCCGACATCTGGTTTATGGCCATAGTGAACCGTTTTATTAACCCATGTTGCTTATCGGGTCCTCTTAGGAGGATCGCATGACTATCCGCAACAAGCTCTTTTCTTGCCTCGCATCCCTCGCCGTGGCGATCGTGCTGCTCGCAGGCGTGTCGCTGTGGAGCATGCACAACAGTAAGACGGCGCTCGATTCGATCCTGAAGGATCGGGTGGTGCCGATGCGCGATCTGAAGATGGTCGCAGACAAATATGCCGTCGATATCGTCGATGCGTCGCACAAGGCGCGCAACGGCAATCTCAGCTTCGCCCAATCGTCGGCAAAAGTGCGCGCCGGATTGCGCACCTTGCATGAGCATTGGAAGGCCTATCGCGCCACCCGCATCACCGGCGACGAAGCCGCGCTGGCCGACGAGGCGGAGGCGCGCATGCGCGTCGCGGACGAGCGCGTCGCCGAACTCCAGACGATTTTGGATAGCGGCGATCGCGCCGCGCTCGACCATTTCGTCGTCACCTCTCTGTATCGAGCCATCGATCCGGTGTCCGACTCGATCGGCAAGCTCGTCGACCTGCAACTGAAGATCGCGGAGCAAACCGGCACCAACGCCACCGTCACCGCGCAAACGAACCGCACGATCATGATCGCACTGGTGCTCGCCGGAATCGCGGTGCTTGCCGTGTCGCTGTTCATCATCGCGTCGAAGGTCGTCGCGCCGGTCAAACGCCTGTCCGGAACGATCCGCGGGCTGGCCGCACAGAATGGCACGGCCACCGTGCCGCATCTGGATCAGCAGGACGAGATCGGCGACATCGCGCGGGCGGTCGACATCTTCCGCGACTCCGTCGTCAGGGCCGAGCAGGACAAGGCCGCGGCCGCCGCGCAGGCGACCGAGGCGCTGGCGACCGGGCTGGCCGCCCTGGCCGACGGCGATCTCACCTGCCAGCTGAACGGCAGCTTCCCGCCCGCCTATGCCAAGCTCCAGTCGGACTTCAACGACGCGGCCGCATCGCTACGCAGCGCCCTGTCGCAGGTCACGGAGTCGGCGAGCGGCATCAACAGCGGCGCCAACGACATTCGCCAGGCTTCGGACGATCTGTCGCAGCGGACCGAGCAACAGGCGGCATCCCTGGAGGAAACCGCGGCCGCGATGGACGAGATCACCGCGACCGTCCGATCGACGGCGGAGCGTGCCGGTCGCGCCGACGCCGCGATGCGCGACGCCCGCGTCGAAGCCGAGCGTTCGGGCGAGGTCGTGCAGCGCGCGGTCGATGCGATGGGCGGCATCGAACGCACCTCGCACGAAATCTCCGAGATCATCAGCGTCATCGACGGCATCGCCTTCCAGACCAACCTGCTGGCGCTGAACGCCGGCGTCGAGGCCGCACGCGCCGGCGATGCCGGCAAGGGCTTCGCCGTGGTCGCATCCGAAGTGCGCGCGCTGGCGCAGCGCTCCGCCGAAGCGGCGAAGGATGTGAAGGCGCGGATCACCGCGTCCTCGGTCCAGGTGACGGCGGGCGTCCAACTGGTCGGCGAGACGGGCGACGCGCTCGGCCGCATCATCGGCAAGATCGGCGAGATCAACGGCCTGGTCTCCGCGATCGCGGCGTCGGCCGAGCAGCAAGCAACCGGCTTGCAGCAGATCAACACCGCCGTGTCCGAGATGGACGGCGTGACCCAGCAGAATGCCGCGATGGTGGAGGAGGCGACCGCCGCCGCACGCAGCCTGGCATCCGAAGTCGAGGAGATGAGCCGCCAGATCGCTCGGTTCCGGGTGGGCGAGGCCCCGGTGGGAACCGTCGCGCCCGTGGCCATGCTGCACCACCGCGCCCCTCCGGCCGCACAGCGTATCGCCCGCCCCGCGCCGCCGCGCGCGGTCGGCAATACCGCGCTGGCGGTGAGCAACGACGACTGGTCGGAATTCTGACCGCGGGGGGAGGTGGTGCGCCGATCGCCGGCCACCACCTTCCCGCCACCCGGTTCCGGCCCTATCGTCGCGGATCATGACCGCCATCCGCAACATCGTCGTCCTGACCGGCGCCGGCATCTCCGCCGAATCCGGCATCGCCACCTTCCGCGGGCCGGGTGGGCTGTGGGAGGGACATCGGGTCGAGGACGTCTGTACGCCGGAGGCGCTGGCGGCGGACCCGGCGCTGGTGCATCGCTTCTACGACCTGCGGCGGGCGGCATTAGCCGCGGTCGCGCCCAATGTCGCGCATATCGCGCTGGCGCGACTGGATCGCGCGTGGACGGGCGAATTGCTGATCGTGACGCAGAATGTCGACGACCTGCACGAGCGTGCCGGTGCGACGCGGTTGCTGCACATGCACGGCGAGCTCCGATCGGCGCTGTGCGCGGTATGCGGCATCCGCGAGGATTGGGACGGCGCGCTGCCGCCCGACACCGAATGCCCCAATTGCGGCGAGCGGGCGCTGCGGCCCGACATCGTGTTCTTCGGCGAGATGCCCTATCACATGGACCGGATCGAGGCGGCGCTGGCGGCGTGCGATCTGTTCGTGTCGATCGGCACGTCGGGCGCGGTCTATCCTGCCGCCGGCTTCGTGCAGATGGCGGAGGCCTATGGCGCCGACACGCTGGAGCTGAACCTGGAGCGATCGGCGGGCAGCGGCTTCTTTGCCGAGACGCGGCTGGGGCCGGCGGGGGAGTTGGTGCCGGCATGGGTGGATGCGCTGCTGGCGGAGGCTGGCAGCCCAGCGGAGGGATAGCCCAGCGCCCTCCTCATGCCTCCCCGGCCGGGGGAGGTGGCACCACGCGGCGGTGACGGAGAGCATAGGGCGCCCTCCGCCGCACCATACGGGCGCGTCCCCGGCAGCGCGAACGGAAGCCTTTACTCCACCCAGTCGAGGCCGATGTCGCGGTAGATCTCGCGGTCTTCGTCCCAGCCGGGCTTGACCTTGACGTGCAGGTAGAGGTGGACCGGCACGCCCAGGATGCCGGCGAGTTCGGTGCGCGCGCGCGCGCCGATGTCGCGGATGCGGACGCCGCCCTTGCCCAGCACGATCGCGCGCTGCGTCGGGCGTTCGACCAGGATCTGCTGGTGGATTTCGACCGATCCGTCCTCTCGCTCGCTATACTTTTCCGTCTCGACCGTGCTGGCGTAGGGCAGTTCGGCGTGGAGCTGAAGGTAGAGCTGTTCGCGCGTCACCTCGCTGGCGAGCGCGCGTTCGGTGGCGTCGGAGACCTGATCCTCCGGATAATGCCACGGCCCCTCCGGCATCGCCGCGGCAAGCGCCGACTTGAGCTCGGCAAGGCCATCGCCGGTCTGCGCCGAGACGAACCACGTGTCGGCGAAATGCATCAGCGCATTGAGCTTTTCGGCGTGGAGCAGCAGCTTGGGCTTGTCCGCGACGTCGACCTTGTTGAGGATCAGGATCTTAGGCTCGGGCCGGTCCTTCAGCGCCTCGGCGATACGCTCCACCTTGGGACCGATGCCGCCCTTGCCGTCCACCACGAGCGCGATCATGTCTGCGCCCTCGGTGCCGCTCCACGCGGCCGACACCATCGCGCGGTCGAGACGGCGCTGCGGTTCGAAGATACCGGGCGTGTCGACCAGCAGGATCTGCGCCGCGTCCTGGATCGCGACGCCGAGCAGCTTGGTGCGCGTTGTCTGCGCCTTGGGACTGACGATGGCGACCTTCTGGCCGACGAGCGCGTTGACGAGCGTGGACTTGCCCGCGTTGGGCGCGCCGACGACGGCGACGAGGCCGCAATGTTGGGTTTGGGTCATGGGGCTTCTTTTGGTTGGGTGGCGGGCGTTGGGCAAGTCACTCCTCCCCCGCCAGGGGGAGGTGGCGGCGCTGCTGCGCCGACGGAGGGGGAGGATACGGCACCGGTGTCGTTTGTGGAACCGCCCCCTCCACCATTCGCTGGCGCGAACGGTCCCCCTCCCCCGGCTGCGCCGAGGGAGGAATTTACGACGCCACCTTTGCCAGCAGGGCCTTCGCCGCCGCGGTTTCGGCGATCTGCTTGTTCGCCCCCGTCGCAGTGGCTTCCGCGAACGTCCCGATCTTCGCCTGCACCGTGAACCGTGGCGCATGGTGGGGGCCGGAGCGGTCGACCACGACATATTCGGGCGTGCGGCGGCCGTGCGCGGCGGCCCATTCCTGCAACGCCGACTTGGGGTGCTGCGGCGCCTTGTCGCTGCGGCGGACGCGGTCGCCCCAGGCGATGCGGACGAAGGTGCGCGCCGCGTCCAGGCCGGCCTCGCGATACCAGGCGCCGATCAGCGCCTCCATCACGTCGCCCAGGATATTGTCGCTTTCGTACGCGCCGTCATCGCGCGCCTGCTTGCCGAGCTTCAGATGCGCGCGCACGCCGATCGACCGGGCGACGTCGGCGCAGACCGCGCCGGTCACCAGCGCGTTCAGGCGCTTCGACAGGCTGCCTTCGGTCTCCCGGGGGAACAGCTCCCACAACCATTCCGCCATGATGAGGCCCAGCACGCGGTCGCCGAGAAATTCGAGCCGCTCGTAATTCTCCGCCGCCTGGCTGCCATGCGTCAGCGCACGCGCGAAGGGAGCGAGGTCGGCGGGTGCCCGGCCGAAGGTCTGCGCGATCCAGCTGGCGAGATCGGGGGTCAGAAGCCTTCTCCGATCCGGTTCCAGCGTGCGGCGGTGAACCAGCTGACGGGATTGAACCAGCGATAGTTGCCGTTGGTCGAGAAGAAGGTGACGACCGCCTTGCCCTCGATCCGCTCCATCGGGATGTAACCCATGCCGATCGGCGCGGGGAAACGGCTGTCGGCGCTGTCGTCGCGATTGTCGCCCATCAGGAACACGCTGCCGGCGGGCACGGTGTAGAGGCCGGTGTCGTCCGCCTGCGGGATGTCCGCCTGGTCGAGCACCATATAGCTTTTGCCGTTGGGCAGGGTCTCGCGGAACTGGGGGTAGCGGCAGATCGGCTGCCCCTTCGCATCGACGTCGACGAAGGTCGCGCCGCACTTCTGCTCGTTGAAATTGGCGGTCAGCGGCAGGACGAAGTCGGCGACGCGCTGCTTGGGGACGGGCACGCCGTTCAGGATCACCTGGCCGCGGCGCATCTGGATCGTATCGCCGGGCAGGCCGATGACGCGCTTGATGACGTCATGATCGGCGTGTTCCGGATCGGTGTCGCCGGGGGCGGGATCGGGCGAGCGGAACACGACGACGTCGCCACGCGCCGGATTGCGGCCGAGCAGGCGGCCCGGGATTGGTGGGAAGCCGTAGGGCAGCGACCAGCGCGAATAGCCGTAATTCCATTTCGTGACGAACAGATAGTCGCCGATCAGCAACCGCGGCAGCATCGATTCGCTGGGAATCGAGAAGGGCGCGAAGATGAAGCTGCGCAGGATGAACACGGCGACTGCCAGCTTCACGAGGAAGCGGATCGTCTCGCTGGTTTCCGAGCGGGGCTGTACCGGCTTGGGTGTCGCGGGGGCAGGAGTATCGGCCATAGGAGCGGAGCTTTAGCCGCCCCCGTGCGTCCTCACCAGTCGTTCCGGTGTCGGCGGAAACGGGCTTGTCGCCCGGCGCAGGATCGATACGGGACGGTCACGACTTACCCCTCCCCATGAAGGACGGACATATGAGCGACTGGTCTGCGATCGAAGCCCTGCCCTCCCCCAAGCTGATGGACTTGTTCGCCAAGGACGGCGACCGGCTGAAGACGTTCAGCCTGGACGTCTCCGGCATCCATTTCGACTGGTCGAAGACGCATCTGACGCGCGACGCGGTCGCGGCGTTCGAAGCGCTGGCCAAGGCCAAGGACCTTGCCGGCAAGCGCGACGCGATGTTCGGCGGCCAACACGTCAATGTCACCGAGGATCGCCCGGTCGAGCACACCGCCGAACGCGGCGAGGGCAACCCCGACAGCGTCGCCCGCGCCCGCCGCTTCCACGAGCGGATGCGCGCGCTGATCGACGCGATCGAGGCGGGCGCGCTGGGCGACATCCGCCACGTCCTCCACATCGGCATCGGCGGATCGGCGCTGGGGCCGGACCTGCTGGTCGATGCGCTGGGGCGCGAAGACAAGCGCTACGACGTCGCGATCGTCTCCAACGTCGATGGCGTCGCGCTGGAAGAGGCGATCAAGGATTTCGATCCGTCGGCGACGCTGCTCGTCATTGCCAGCAAGACCTTCACCACCAAGGAAACCATGCTCAACGCCGAATCGGCGATGCAGTGGTTCCGCGAGCATGGCGTCGAAGATCCGTACGGCAAGGTGATCGCCCTGACCGCCGCCCCCGACAAGGCGATGGAATGGGGCGTCGACGAAACCCGCATCCTGCCGTTCAGCGAGGGCGTCGGCGGCCGCTATTCGCTGTGGTCGTCGATCGGCTTCCCGGCGGCGGTGGCGCTCGGCTGGGGCGCGTTCGAGGAACTGCTGGAAGGCGCCGCCGAGATGGACCGCCATTTCCGCCTGACCGCGCTGCACGAAAATGCGCCGGCGCTCGCCGCCTTCGCCGACCTCTATTACACGCAGGTCCGCCACGCCGAAACGCGCGCACCCTTCGCCTATGACGAGCGGCTGCGACTGCTGCCGAGCTATCTCCAGCAGCTGGAGATGGAGTCGAACGGCAAGGGCGTGACGGTGGACGGCCAGCCGGTCGGGCGGCCGACCGCGGCGATTACCTGGGGCGGCGTCGGCACCGATGCGCAGCATGCGGTGTTCCAGCTGCTCCACCAGGGCACGCACCTCGTCCCCGTCGAATTCATCGCGGTGATCGAGCCGGGCGATACGCTGGCGGAGGATCACCATCGCCAGCTGCTGCTCAATGCCTTCGCGCAGGGCGCGGCGCTGATGAAGGGCAAGCAGGTGGACGATCCCGCGCGGTCTTACAGCGGCGACCGCCCGTCCTCGACGATCCTGCTCGACGTGCTCGACCCGCGCACGCTGGGCGCGCTGATCGCCTTCTACGAACACCGCGTGTTCGTGAACGGCGTGCTGCTCGGCATCAACAGCTTCGACCAGTTCGGCGTCGAGCTGGGCAAGGAAATGGCCAAGGCCGCCGACCAGGGCGGGCAGGAGTTCGACCCCTCCACCGAAGACCTGATCCGCCGCGCCGGTCTGGATTGAGCCGGGCGTAAACGCTATGTGTATGGCTCTGCGGAGCCATACACATGCGGACGAATATCGAGATTGACGATGCTCTGATGGCGGAGGCCATCCAGCGCAGCGGCTTGAAGACCAAGCGTGACGTCGTGCAGTTCGTGCTGAACCGCTACGTTAACATCGAGCGGCAGCGTGAAGCGCTCGAAGGTTTACGTGGCTTGGGCTGGGACGGTGATCTCGACGCCATGCGGACCGACGACCCGGTGCGCGAATGGGGCTGACGCTCGTCGACTCGAGCGTATGGATCGACCTGTTGGCCAACCGCTCAACTGTACAGACCCGCGCGCTGACGCAGTGCCTTGATCGTGGCGACCCACTCGCGATCGGCGACCTGGTGTTGATGGAGGTATTGCAGGGCGCCCGCAGCGAACGGAGCGCCGATGATGCAATCCGCTTCTTCGCCAAGTTCAACAAAGTCCAAATCGCCGACCACCGCGTCGCCGTACAGGCCGCCCGCAATTACCGGCACCTGCGCAGCCTCGGCATCACCATCCGCAAGACGATCGATACATTGATCGCGACGCGGTGCATCCTCGACCGGCTTCCCTTGTTATACAGCGATCGCGATTTCGACCCTTTCGTGCAGCATCTGGGCCTTCGCCCGGCGCTCGCCACCCCGGAGTAACACCATGCCCCAATATGACTACGACCTCTTCGTCATCGGCGCAGGGTCCGGTGGCACGCGCGCGAGCCGCGTCGCAGCGGCGCATGGCGCGCGCGTGGCAGTGGCCGAAGAGTATCGCGTCGGCGGCACATGCGTGATCCGCGGCTGCGTGCCCAAGAAGCTGCTCGTCTATGGCGCGCACTTTGCCGAGGATCTGAAGGACGCCAAGCGCTTCGGCTGGCAGGTGCCCGACCAGTGCGACTTCGACTGGAAGACGCTGCGCGACAATGTGCTGGAGGAGGTCGACCGGATCAACGGTGCCTATACGCAGACGCTGGAAACACATGGCGTCGAGATCATCCACCAGCGCGCCACCGTCAGTGGCCCGCACAGCGTGCGGCTGGCCGACGGCACCGAGAAGACCGCCGAGCGCATCCTGATCGCGGTCGGCGCGCATCCGGCCGTCCCCGCCTGCCCCGGCGCCGAACACGGCATCACCAGCAACGAGGCGTTCCACCTCGATGCGATCCCCAAGCGCATCCTGATCGCGGGCGCGGGCTATATTGCCAATGAATTCGCCGGCATCTTCCACCAGTTCGGCGCGCACGTGATCATCATGAACCGCACGCAGGACATCCTGCGCGGTTACGACCTGTCGATCCGCGATCGCCTGCTCCAGATCAGCATGATGAAGGGGCTGGAGTTCAAATTCGACGCCAATTTCGAACGCCTCGAGAAGGGCGAAGACGGCTGCCTGACCGTCCATATGTCAAACCACGAGCCCGTGACCGTCGACATGGTGATGTTCGCGACCGGTCGCGTGCCCAACACCGAAGGTCTCGGGCTCGAAGAGGCTGGCGTCGCGCTGGAAAAGGGCGCGGTCGTCGTCGACGAGCAGAACCGTTCGAGCGTCGATAGCATCTTCGCGATCGGCGACGTCACCAATCGCATCCAACTGACCCCCGTGGCAATCCGAGAGGGCCAGGCGTTCGCCGACACCTTCTTCGGCAACAAGCCCACCACGGTCGATTACGCCAACATCCCGTCGGCCGTCTTCAGCCATCCGCCGATGGCGGGCGTCGGCATGACCGAGAGCGAGGCGAAGCAGAAGCTGGGGTCGGTCGCGGTCTATTCGTCCGACTTCCGGCCGATGAAGAACGTGCTCGCCGGGCGCAATGAGCGCGCGCTGTACAAGATGGTGTGCGATGGCGTGTCGGGGAAGATCGTCGGGCTGCACATGATCGGGCCGGACGTGCCGGAGATCCTGCAGGCCGCGGCGATCGCGGTGAAGGCGGGGCTGACCAAGGCGCAGTTCGACGACACGGTCGCGCTGCATCCGACGATGGCGGAAGAGCTGGTGCTGATGAAGTAAGCGCCCGTCACCCCGGACTCGTTCCGGGGTGACGGTGTGTATGGGGCGGGGTCAGGCGCCGACGAACCGTCCCGGACGGCGTTCGTTCACGGCGCGCACGCCTTCGGCAAAGTCGGCCGTTTTCTGCAACCAGGCCTGTTCGGCGAGTTCGTGGTCGGTCTGCGCCTCGACCAGCGCGAACAGATCGCCGCGCATCGTCGCCCGCGTCGATTGCACCGCGAGCGGCGCTCCCGCCGCGATCTCCTGCGCCAGCGCCAGTGCGTCGGCGCGCAGGCGGTCGGCGGGCACCAGCAGATCGACAAGACCCCAGTCCGCCGCCTGCTCCGCCTTGATGCGACGCGCGGTGAGATTCATCAGCAGCGCGCGCTGCCCCCCGATCACCCGCTCCAGCACCGCCGAAATGCCGAAGCCGGGGTGGAAACCCAGCGCGACGAAATTGGCGACGAAGCGCGCCTCCGGCGCCGCCACGCGGAAATCGGCGACGAGCGCGAGGCCGAGGCCTGCTCCCACCGCCGCGCCCTGGATTGCGGCAACGACGGGCGTCTTCACCGCATAGAGCCGCGCGGCGGCGACGTAGAAGGGGTTGCGCGTGCCCGCGGGCTGGTCCTTTTCGACCGGATTGTCGCGGGCAAGGTCGGCACCGGCGCAAAAGATGCGGCCGTCCGATTGCAGCACGATCGCGCGCACCTGCGGATCGGCATCCGCCGCGGCAAAGGCGCTCCCGATCGCCTCGATCAGCGCAAGATCGGCGAAATTGTGCGGCGGGCGCGCGAAGGTGAGAATGGCGACATGGCCGTCGCGGGCGGTGTGGACGAGGGGCTGGGTCATGGCGCGACAGTGGCGCGGATCGGGTTTGCGCGCCAGTGGGTGGCTTACCGGGTAGCCTTTGCAGCTATATCCGCCATCCCAACGCAGGCTGGGAGCTTTCGCTTGCCGGACGCCACAGCCGGTTACAGGAAGACCCCAGCCTGCGCTGGGGTGACGAGGTTCACGCGCTCAATGTTGCGCGCTGAGATAGGCGATCAGGTCCGCACGGGCGAGCGGGTCGGCAAGGCCGGGATAGCCCATCGACGTGCCGGGGGCGAAGCGGCGCGGGTTGGTGAGCCACGCATCCATCCGCTCCGGCGTCCAGCGGCCGCCGATGCGCTGAAGCGCGGCGGTGTAGCCGAAGCGCGGGCTGACGCCGGCAACCGGCGCGCCCATCGCGCCGAACAGATTGGGGCCGTTGCGATCGGGCGCGCCCTTGCGGATCGCGTGGCAGGCCGCGCAGGCGTTGAACAACCGCTCGCCCGTCCCGGCATCCGCCACCCGCAGCAGGGCGGCCACATCGGGATTCGTCCCTGCCGCGCGCAGCCGGGCCGCGCGGTCCGCACCGCCATCGCCGCAGCCGGCGAGCAGCAGCAGCACGACGGCGGCGGCCCCGCGCATCAGTCGGCGAACAGCAGGACCGGCGTCTCGAGCTGCGTTTTGAGCGCCTGGATATAGCTTGCGGCGTCCCAGCCATCGACGACGCGATGGTCGCAGCTGATCGACACGTTCATCAGCTTCGCCCGACGGATTTCGTCGCCGCGGCCGGTGAAGACGGGGCGCTCGACGATCTTGTTCGGCCCGATGATTGCGACCTCCGGCCGGTTGATGACCGGCGTCGTCGCGATGCCGCCGAGCGGCCCGAGCGACGTGACGGTGATCGTGCCGTTGCCGAGTTCCTCTGGCTTCAGCTTGTTGGCGCGGGCGGCTTCCGCAAGGCGCGATATCTCGGCAGCGAGCTGCCAGACGTTCTTGTCCTGCGCGTCGCGGATGACCGGCACGGTCAGCCCGGCGTCGGTCTGCGCCGCCATACCGAGGTGGACCCGGCCGGACCGCGTCACCACGCCTGCCTCGTCGTCATAGCGCGCGTTGAGCATCGGGAATTGCGGCAGCGTGCGGCAGATCGCGACGATCAGCAGCGGCAGCATGGTAAGCTTGGGCCGCGGACCGCGGTGCGCGTTGAGATCGGCGCGCATAGACTCAAGCGCCGTCACGTCGACTTCGTCGACATAGGTGAAGTGCGGGATGTGGCGCTTGGCGGCGGCCATATTCTCAGCGATGCGGCGGCGCATGCCGATGACGCGGACCTGTTCGTCCTCGCGCGCACGCGACGCGCCGGGGGCGTGATAGCCCTGGCCGGCATTGTAGCGGAGGAAGGCGTCGAGGTCGGCGTGGCGGACGCGATCGGCGTCGGTCTTCACCTGGGCGAGATTGATGCCGAGATCGCGGGCACGAGCGCGCACCGCGGGCGAGGCGAGGACGTGGGCGGCGACGGGTGCCTTCTCCGCCGTTCGCCCTGATCCTGTCGAAGGGCTGGTCGCCGCGGGCGGTGCGCTTGCGGCCTGTGCTTCGACAGGCTCAGCACCAACGGGGGATGGCGTATCGCCCGATCCCGCCGGCGGCGTCACGGCCACCGCGTCGACCGCCTCGACGCCGGGGTTCTCGGCCTCATATTGCTGCGCGACTTCGGCCTGTTCCGCGGTCGCGGGCGCGGCGACGACCTCGCCCCCCGCATCTTCGGCGCCCGCATCCTCGGTTTCGATCACGACCAGCGCCGCGCCGATCGCGACCTGATCGCCGACCTCGCCCGCCAGTTCGACCACGACGCCCGACACCGGCGATTCCATCTCGACGGTCGCCTTGTCGGTCATCATGTCGGCGATGTTCTGGTCTTCCTCGACGCGGTCGCCGACGGCGACGTGCCAGGCGACGATCTCGGCCTCGGCGATGCCTTCGCCGATATCGGGCAGGCGGAAGGTGAAGCGGCCCATCTTATGCGTCCTTCATGATCTTCTTGAGCGCCTGGCCGATGCGGACCGGACCCGGGAAATACGCCCATTCCAGGCTGTGCGGGTATGGCGTGTCGAAGCCGGTCACGCGCTCGATCGGGGCTTCGAGGTGGTAGAAGCAGCGTTCCTGCACCAGCGCGGACAGTTCGGCGCCAAAGCCAGACGTGCGCGTGGCTTCATGGACGATCATGCAGCGGCCGGTCTTCTTCACCGACGCCTCGATCGTCTCGATGTCGAGCGGCACGAGCGTGCGCAGGTCGATGATCTCGGCATCGACGCCTTCGTCAGCGACCACCTGCGCACAGACGTGGACCATCGTGCCATAAGCGAGGATCGTCAGCGCCTCACCCGCACGCACGACCTTCGCCCTGCCCAGGTCGACGCGGTAATAGCCGGTCGGCACCTCGCCACCGGGGTGCTTCGACCAATTTTCGGCCGGCCGATCCCAATGGCCGTTGAACGGGCCGTTGTAGATGCGCTTGGGTTCGAGGAACAGGACGGGGTCGTTGTCCTCGATCGCCGCGATCAGCAGGCCCTTGGCGTCATAGGGCGTCGACGGGATCACCGTCTTCATGCCCGATACGTGCGTGAAGATACCCTCAGGGCTCTGCGAGTGCGTCTGGCCGCCGAAGATGCCGCCGCCATAGGGCGAGCGGATCGTGATCGGCGAGGTGAACTCGCCCGCCGATCGATAGCGCAGCCGCGCCGCCTCGCTGACCAGCTGGTCGAGCGCGGGATAGATGTAATCCGCGAACTGGATTTCGGGGACGGGACGCAGGCCATAGGCGCCCATGCCGATCGCGACGCCCATGATGCCGATTTCGGTGATCGGCGTGTCGAACACGCGGGTCTTGCCGTATTTCGCCTGGAGCCCCGCGGTCGCGCGGAACACCCCGCCGAAATAGCCGACGTCCTCGCCCATCACCATCACGTCCGCGTCGCGCCCCATGCAGACGTCGAGCGCGGAATTGATCGCCTGGATCATGTTCATGCGGGTGGTGGCAGGCGTGTCGATCGTGGTGTCGGTCATGGCGTCACTCATAATCCCTCTCCCGGCGGGAGAGGGAGGGAGCCGCGAAGCGGCGGAAGGGTGAGGGTCGAAAGGCAGGCTGCCCTCACCCTTCCCACTGCCTCCGGCAGCGGGCCCCTTCCCTCTCCCGCTGGGAGAGGGCGATACATCACTTGCGCGCCCATGGCCGCCCGCTCGCTTCTTCCTCGGCGATCATCTGCGCCTGTTGCTCGCGCAGATGCCACGGCATCTCTTCGAACACGCCGTCGAACAGACTGTCCAACGGCTGGTGCAGGCCGTGGCCGAGGATGCCGTTCTTCTCGGCGTCCTTCTGCTGCGCGCGGACATATTCGGCCAGCTCGCGGTCCTGCGCGGCGTGGCGCTCTTCGTCCCATTCGCCGATGACGATGAGGTGCTGCTTCAGCCGCGCGATCGGATCGCCGAGCGGCCATGCGGTCGGTTCGCCCGCGCTGCGATATTGCGTCGGATCGTCAGAGGTCGAATGGCCCTCCGCGCGATAGGTGAAATGCTCGATCAACGTCGGACCGGCGTTGGTGCGCGCGCGCTCCGCCGCCCACAATGTCGCGGCATAGACCGCGAGCGCGTCATTGCCGTCGACGCGCAGGCCGGCGATGCCATAGCCGATCGCACGCGCCGCGAAGGTCGTCGATTCGGCGCCCGCGAAGCCGGAAAAGCTCGAAATCGCCCACTGATTGTTGACGACGTTGAAGATCACCGGCGCGCGATAGACGGATGCGAAGGTGCAGGCGGAATGGAAGTCGCCCTCCGCGGTAGACCCCTCGCCGCACCACGTCGCCGCGATGCGCGTGTCGCCCTTCGCCGCCGAGGCCATCGCCCAGCCGACGGCCTGCGGATATTGCGTGGTGAGGTTGCCGGAGATCGAGAAGAAACCGAAATCCTTCGCCGAATACATGATCGGCAGCTGCTTGCCCTGCAGCTTGTCACCAGTGTTCGAGTAGATCTGGTTCATCATCTCGACCAACGGATAGCCGCGCGCGATGAGCAGCCCCTGCTGGCGATAGGACGGGAAGCACATGTCGTCGGCGTCCAGCGCCTGCGCCGCGGCGATCGCCACCGCCTCTTCGCCGGTCGCCTTCATGTAGAAGCTGGTCTTGCCCTGGCGCTGCGCACGGAACATCCGCTCGTCGAACGCGCGCAGCAGCGCCATGTTGCGCAGCATGCGGCGCAGCATGTCGGGCGACAGCTTGGGGTCCCACGGGCCGACCGCGCGGCCGTCCTCGTCGAGGACGCGGACCATCGTATAGGCGAGGTCGGTGAAATCGTGCGCCGATTCGGCGGTGTCGGGCCGTCGTGCGGCACCGGCCGGGGGGATGTCCACGCCGACGAAATCGACGGGATCGCCGGGGCGGAACTTGGGTTCCGGCACGTGCAGCCGCAGGGGCTGCAAATTGGCGCGAGGATGCTCGCCGGCCACGTTTCTCTCCTGTCCGTGCCCCGCGGGAGTCGCCGGCACCGTTGATCGATACTTTCGCGCCGTTGTAATTAGATTTCAAGCGAGATTTTGGCTCAGTCCTCCCCCGCCAGGGGGAGGTGGCGCGGCGAAGCCGTGACGGAGGGGTGGACGGCGGTGGTCCTGCTAATCGGGATTCACCCTGTCCTCCACCCCCACGCTGGCGCGTGGGGGTCCCAGCATCGGGTCGGATCGTCCCCAGGACGATCCTTGAGCATGCGGGGCATGCGCAACCCGATGCTCCGTGCCGGGGAGGAGTTATCACCCCACGGTCTGTTCGATGACGCCGAAGATCGGGTGGTGCTTGTCGTCCTCCGCCCAGATGCGCACCGTGTCGCCCGCCTTGAGGAACGGCGTCGTCGCCTTGCCGGTCGCGATCGTTTCGACGGTGCGCAGCTCGGCGAGGCAGCAATAGCCGACGCCGCCATCGGCGATCGTCTTGCCGGGGCCACCGTCGGCACCGCGGTTGCTGACGGTGCCCGATCCGACGATCGTCCCCGCCCCCAGCGCGCGCGTCTTGGCGGCGTGCGCGACCAGCGTGCCGAAGTCGAAGGTCATGTCCTCGCCCGCCTCGACCCGGCCGAAGGGCTGGCCGTTGAGGTCGACGTTGAGCTTGCGGTGGAGCTTGCCGTCCCGCCACCAGTCGCCCAGCGCATCGGGTGTCACGAACACAGGCGAGAACGCGCTGGCCGGCTTGGACTGGAAGAAGCCGAAGCCCTTCGCCAACTCGCCGGGGATCAGCCCGCGCAGCGACACGTCGTTGGTCAGGCCGACGAGGCGGATCGCCGCGAGTGCTTCTTCGCGGCTGGCGCCCAGGGGTACGTCGCCGGTCACGACGACGACCTCCGCCTCCATGTCGCAGCCCCAGCTCTCGTCGCCGAGCGGAATAGGATCGCGGGGGGCGAGGAAGCCGTCCGATCCGCCCTGATACATCAGCGGATCGTGCCAGAAGCTGTCCGGCATCTCGGCCCCGCGCGCCTGCCGCACCAATGCGACGTGGTTCACATAGGCCGACCCGTCCGCCCACTGATAAGCGCGCGGCAGCGGCGAGGCGGCGTCATGTTCGTGGAAGCGTTCGCGCGGGATCACCGCATGCTCCAGGTCGGTCGCCAGATTCTGCAGATCGGGCAGATACCGATCCCAATCGTCGAGCGCCGCCTGCAAGGTCGGCACGATATGGCCCGCGTCCGCGCACCAGGCGAGGTCGTTCGAGACGACGACGAGCCTGCCGTCACGCTTGTGCTTCAGACTGGCGAGTTTCATCGGGCATCCTCTTTTGGTTGGGCGCCCATGCTATCGTCGGCGGTGACGGGATGCACCGAAAAAGTCTCAGGCGTTACGATCTCCTCCATCCGTTCGTGCTGAGCCTGTCGAAGCACGGGTGGCCCCAGGCGCTGCGCTAGGGGAAACCCGCCCTTCGACAGGCTCAGGGCGAACGGCAGGGGTTTCCGAGGCTGTCCGTAACATTTGTTATTTTGACTTGACGGGGGCGCCTCTCGCCCGCAGCCTCAACCCAAACACAAGGAGAGGATCATGACGCTGGACGATGTCGCGGGCCGCAGCGCCTATGATGGGGATCACGAGGCGTTCCGGCAGAGCGTACGCCAGTTCCTGCGCAAGGAAGGCGTACCCCATGTCGCCGAGTGGGAAGCGAACCGGCTGGTGCCGCCCGCTTTCTGGCGCGCGGCGGGGGCGGTCGGGATGCTGTGCCCGACGGTGCCGGAGGAATATGGCGGGCTGGGCCTCGATTTCGGCTATAACGCGATCGTCAACGAAGAGCTGACCTACAATGGCGTGCCCGCGGGCTTCACGCTGCAATCGGACATCGTCGTCGGCTATCTGGAGCATTACGGATCGGAGGAGCAGAAACGCCATTGGCTGCCGCGCATGGTGTCGGGCGAGACGATCACCGCGATCGCGATGACCGAGCCGGGCACGGGCAGCGACCTCCAGTCAATCCGCACCACCGCGAAGCGCGACGGCAACCACTACGTCCTCAACGGCAGCAAGACCTATATTACCAACGGGCAGAACGCCGATCTGGTGCTGGTGGTCGCCAAGACCGATCCCGACGCCAAGCCCGCGTGGCGCGGCATGTCGATCATCCTGGTCGAGGCGGAACGCGAGGGCTTTCGGCGCGGCCGCAAGCTCGACAAGATCGGGCAGGAAGCGGCCGACACGTCCGAATTGTTCTTCGACGACGTGCGCGTGCCGATCACCAATTGCTTAGGGGAAGAGGGCAAGGGCTTCGTCTATCTGATGAGCCAGCTGCCGCAGGAACGGCTGTCGATCGCGGTCGGCGCGCAGGCGTCGGCACAGAAGGCGTTCGACGATACCGTCGCCTTCACCAAGGACCGCAAGGCGTTCGCCGGCGTGGTGTTCGACTTCCAGAACACGCGCTTCGTGCTGGCGGGCATCAAGACGAAGTTGCAGGTCGGCTGGGCGCATCTCGACTGGGCGATCCGCCGGCATCTTGCGGGCGAGCTGACCAACGAGGAAGGTGCAGCGGCGAAGCTGTGGCACACCGAATTGCAATGGGAGGTGCTCGACGCCTGCCTCCAGCTGCACGGCGGCGCGGGCTATATGAACGAATATCCGATCGCGCGGGCGTGGCGGTCGGCGCGCGTGACGCGAATCTACGGCGGCACGAACGAGATCATGAAAGAGGTGATCGGGCGGGCATTGTAATGTCGTCCCGATAGCCTGCCCGTCATTGCGAGCGCAGCGAAGCAATCCAGAGCCGCGCGCGATACGCTCTGGATTGCCGCGTCGCTTCGCTCCTCGCAATGACGCGGTCTGTGGTGCGACGTGGCGCGCAAACCAAGGCCAGCCATCTTGACTTTTGCGGCAGTGCAGCGCACATGCCGGGCCATCGAGGCGTCATGCAGCGTGAACGGGTTGGCCCTGCCACCCCCGGCTCCGCCTCGGTCGTTAGCTGAAGGCTTCCCTTTTCACGCGGGGTGTCGGTTTCCCCCGCCGCACCGGCGTGCCCTCTCCTTCGGACGGCGCGCTGGCGAGGCCGTTTTTGAAGGTTGTTAATCCATGTCATTCGCTCATCTCGGCCTCGCCGAGCCGCTCGTCCGTGCGCTCGAGGCCAAGGGCTATGCCACCCCCACGCCGATCCAGGCGCAGTCGATTCCGATCCTGCTGGAAGGCAATGATCTGCTCGGTATCGCGCAGACCGGCACCGGCAAGACCGCGGCGTTCGTGCTGCCGTCGATCCAGCGCCTAGTCGCCGCGCAGAAGCGCGTTCTGCCGACGCATGTCCGCATGCTCGTCCTCGCGCCCACGCGCGAACTCGCCAGCCAGATCGCCGACAATGCGCGCGGCTATGGCCAGTTTTCCAAGCTCAGCGTCGCGACCGTGTTCGGCGGCACCAGCATCAATAAGAACCGCCAGGACCTGAGCCGCGGCGTCGACATTCTCGTCGCGACGCCGGGCCGCCTGATCGACCTGGTCGAGCAGGGCATGTGCAACCTGTCGATGATCGAGATCCTGGTCCTCGACGAAGCCGATCAGATGATGGACCTCGGCTTCATCCACGCGCTCAAGAAGATCGTGCGGATGATCCCGCGCAAGCGCCAGACGTTGTTCTTCTCGGCGACGATGCCGACAGCGATCCGCGATCTCGCCGGCCAGTTCCTCACCAACCCGAAGACCGTGTCGGTGGTGCCGGAATCGACCACCGCCGAGCGCGTCGACCAATATGTCACCTTCGTCAACCAGACGGAGAAGCAGGCGCTGCTGACGCTGGTGCTGCAGGACCCGGCGATCGACCGCGCGCTCGTCTTCACGCGCACCAAGCATGGCGCCGACCGTGTCGTGAAGCTGCTCGCCGGCAACGGTATCGCGGCCAACGCTATCCACGGCAACAAGAGCCAGGGCCAGCGCGAACGGGCCTTGGGTGAGTTCAAGGACGGCAAGACCAAGGTACTGGTCGCCACCGATATCGCCGCGCGCGGCATCGACGTGTCGGGTGTCAGCCATGTCGTCAACTTCGAGCTGCCGAACGTCGCGGAACAGTACGTCCACCGCATCGGCCGCACTGCGCGCGCGGGCAACAGCGGTATCGCCATCGCCTTCTGCGCCGATGACGAGCGGCCGTACCTGAAGGACATTGAGAAGATCACGCGCCAGAAGGTGACCGTGCGTCCGCTGCCGGACAATTTCACCGGCCTCGCCAACGAGATCAAGGCGACGCGCGTCAAGGCGATCGGTGCGGACCCCGCACCGCGCGCCGACCTGCCGCGCGGCCAGCGCCAGCCGGCCCGCCCGCGCGCGACGCATGCGCCGACCGCGACGCGCAATTACGCCAACGCCAGCCGTCGTGGCGGCGGTGGCGGCCGCGGCCGCTCGGGCGGCGGTGGCCGTGGACAGGGTGCCGGCGCCGCGCGTTGATCCCCCTCCCTTCGCGATTTTAATGACGGCCCGGCGAGCATCCCTCGCCGGGCCGTTGTCGTATCCGGCAACCGCCGCGGCCGTTCGCGCATTGTCCATGTCAAAGGAGAGCAGCCATGGACGTGTCGACCACTCCCGTCGCCGAACGGATCGCCCGCGTGCTGGCGGGGCAGCGGATCAGCGTGAATGCCGGCGGCGATACCGAAAGCGCGAGCGATCAGGTGGATAGCGCGTGGCGCGATTACCTGCCCGATGCGCTGGCGGTGCTGCGCACATTACGCGAGCCGGACCAGCGCATGGCCGCGGCAGGCGACCCGGCGGTGTGGGAACGGATGGTGCTGGCGGCGATCAAGGAGTCGAAGCCGGAGCGAGTGGTCCTGTAGCCCCCGTCACCCCGGACTTGATCCGGGGTCCCGCTTCTAGGGCCGATCGACATTCACCGTCGTGATGAAGTTTTCGACGAGCGGAAAGACATGAAGAAAAGGGAGTTTTGTTCGCGCGGAGGCGCGGAGGACGCAGAGGTGTCG